>NQII01000096.1:1399704-1412296 GCA_002778355.1 Clitarchus hookeri
GGGGGGGGGGGTGAGTGGGTGAAGGGGGATGGACGACGCCTCAGCTACACGTGTAACTGCGATCCGCTACCTGCCTCGTGGCATGTGTTGACTGAGACACGCTTGCAAAGGGGGTTTGCAAGGCTTCAATTCCAAAAGACATCACTCGTCAGTTTTAAGGAAGAAAAATGTCATGGTGGAAAAAAAAAGTAAAGAACGTGTAACCATATTGTTGGCCGCCAACATGGACGGATCTGAGAAATTGAGACTGCTCATGATAGGCAAATCAGCAAACCAAGATGTTTTAAAAACATAAAAACTTTTCCGATGACCTATCGTGCAAACAAAAAAGCGTGGATGAGGGCGAATTATTCAAGAAATGGATACGATCAGTGAATGCTGATATGGAGAAAAGGCAATGAAAAATTCTACTTTTCATGGATAATTCTACGGCTTACAACAACACTCCACCACTCAGTCATGTTAATGTTGTGTTTTTGCCTGCCAACACTACTTCTAAGCTGCAGCCTCTAGACCAGGGAGGGTATAACTAAAACGTTCAAAACCTTTTACCGCAAGGAAGTAGTGATGCAACTCCTTGACAGCATCGAGGATAGGAAGGATCATAAAATCACCTTATTTTCAGCCATGAACATTGCTCACAAAGCGAAAGCACAATAAAAAACTGTTTTCGTGCTTGTGGATTCACGAAGGTTGAACTTTCATCAGCAGTTACTGAACAAGACTTAGAATGCCCTGTGAATTGGAATCGTCTTCCTCAAAATGAAGAAAATTCTATAACGTTTAAAGATTTCGTCCATTTTGACGATGGCCTAGCGGTAGCGGGGATTCTAACTGATGACGAAATTGTGGCTCCATCTCAGGACATTGATGGTGAAGGTGATGACGAAGATGATGTGCCGAAAATTACACCTAAAGTGGCTAAACAATACATCAACAACGTGCGCAGTTTCTTAGTGAAATCAGACGTTGGCAATGAAGTGTTTTCTGCTTTGAACATGCTTGACAAAGACATCAACAATACCCATCTGCAAGGCTTGCACCAAAAGAAAATTACAGATTTATATTAGACGTTAAATTTTAAATGTGTTTTTTATTGATGTAATTAATGATTTATATATATACATACGTATACATGATATGTAGCCTTGCGTTTATCATTACATATTAATGCAAATTTGCATTAATCTCGTTATTATGTATTTTTTCTTTTTTTGCTCCCGATTATTGGTAATCCCGCTAATTTGAATATCTCGATAATTCATATTTAACATTCAGTCCCTTGACAATACGAGTTATCGGGATTCTACTGTATATCAAAATTTTCCCGCTTTTCAACACTAAATTATTTTTTTTTCGACTTCCTCATTACATTTGTGAGAAATTACGTATAATGTGCACATTTTTTTTTTGTGAAACACCACCATTAGAGAAAATTTACCAAAAAAGTGAATATTTGTACAATCGCAACATGATTTTGACATTTCAACATGTTGTGTAAAAATACGTGGCACGTTTTTACACAAACATTGAACTGTGTCGTTTTATACTTAAAAAAACTGTAATTGATTCAGAATGTTTAAGTTTATAAAAAAGGTTATCGTTTATCTTTCGGCAATCCTCAGTACATTTTTGTAAAAGTAACACAGTGTATTTACTCTGCATGTATTTTCGTGATACGCCACAGTTAGTGCAAACTTACCGAAGGTAGTGTGTATTTGAAAAAAAAAAACGCAACATGTTAGTAAAATAACATATTTGTTGCGTAAAAATACATACTAATATTTTTACACACAAACACTGAAGTGTGTTGTTTTACACTAACAAAATTGTAATTTTATCTGAATGTTCTAGTTTTTTGAATCGCAAATTGTTTACCTTTTGGTAATGTTACAAACATTTCTGTGAATTTAAAAAAAATGTACATGTTTTTTTTTGTTTTAAGTCACTATCAGTGCAAATTTACCAAACAAATGTACATTTAAAACTTCACTTTTTTTACAGTGTAGTTCTTGCTGCACTCGCATCAACATACGCCTGTCAATAGTGCCTACCGCTGCGATGATCCGCTCTCTTAGGTCTGCGTTATATTACGTGACAACAGTGGGGCGGGCGCTGCCTTTGATGTAAGCCAACAAAAAAATGTCACACGACGTGAGGTTCGGTGACCTTGGGGGCCGCCGCATTAGGTGCTGGTATTCTTCAAATGCACTTCCTACCCATCGCCTGGGCTGCACATTGTTCAGATGGAGACGAATTTCATTATAGAAATGGGTACGACAATAAGAATGCCATCTGAACAAAACAAGGGCTTTACTATGAGTGCCGCCTAGCGGCAGGACTGTGAACTTACGACGTAGCACAAGATACACCCACACTTTTTGCATTCCGCGGCATTTCTGCACGGTTTTCATTAATGTTAGTCTAGTGGCTAAGTTGAAATACATTTCTGAAATCCCTCACAAATCTTATGAAAAACTATATTTTTACCCCTTTATAATCTCGTGGCACCCAAAGGTGCTATGTTACATCAGTTGGGAAATTGTTTTGTTTTGTGATTGATGTGGCCTACAATATTGGTTGGGAAAAAAGTCTCAGGTCCTAGAAGAGTGATTTTATTTCACGAATAAATTAATTAATTGTTTTGACAGGTTGACTGAACTCTTACTTCTTTGTATTTTCATATTGTATAAGAAGTAACACAAAATTTATATAAAAAAATTAGTAAACGCATGAAATATGACGTGTGTTGGTTTGTGTATATATGTGTACATGTACTTACCAATGCACACATTAATTTTACCAACAGTGGGTACACATCTTCTGTTATTGATTATTTTGTGTTGCAACGTTTTACCGTACCTCATTTGTCAAGAGTCACTGAATTTGGCCTGTTAAAGTTCGTTGCAGTAGAGCATTACTTGTTTGTCCTAAATACCTTAAATCTAAGCTTCATTTTTTAAGCTTAATGATGATATCTGCCTTCTAAATAGTGTCAATGGCAGATATTATTTCTAATTAATTTCACTTAAAATTAACACAATATAAATGCCTACTGTTATTTGAGTTAACAACCGATATTACGTGTTACTGTACTGATACTGTATCAAAATGATGTGTTACAAAACTCTTAACATTTCGTCAATATGATAATAAATATGTTTTATAAAAATATTATTAGACTATTTTTAAAGGATTCCCGAGTTATTATTCCATCAACATTCGGTGTTACGTTAACCTATCGTACTTAAATCATACAAACATATTTAATAATACTGTGATGCGATGTCCAGAATGAAACAAATATTCAGCTCAGACATTAAGTGTACATAATGGCAGAATGCAGTTCCAGGAAGAGATTAGAGCCAGATAATACTGAGCGGCACGCCCACGGCAACACCGAGTAAAGATATATTATATATATTTACTCAATGCTAGCAAGCAGGTAGGGAGCTCACTGTCCCCCCCCCCCCCCNGGCGTGCGCTGCCCCATCTTCTTTCATGGCTCACCTGAGATTTTCCCACTGCACAAACTATTTTCAAACAAATAGCGTGTTTTCATAGTTTTCCTGTTAGAGATAGATAAGAGCCTCTATTTACATTTGTTATCAAATTAATTCGCGTAATGTCTCTAGGGAGCCAGCTTTTTATACAAAACACGGTCTGTTTTTGCAACATTAAAAATAAATTAAAAATTCATTAAAAAAAACAATAATGAAAGATGTAAGAAGTCAGCGAAATGTATTTCTGTAATAGCACGTTTTGGTTTTTATTTCACATTCACATTCAAAAACTTTATTTCCATTTAATTAGTTTTCCTATGTTGTATAGGCCTACTAGCCAGCGCCCAACCAGGCAACAGATCCTAAAAAAAAATGTAACATCGTTCTCCAGTAAACTAAATTTAATAGAAGGTGAAAATTTCCCCTCTCGTTTTAACACATTTATTTGAATCTGAATAGTTTTGTTATTATGATTTTAAGAGAAACTCGACTTATTGCTATATCCGTTGGAAACAATCCGCAAACAGAGCTACTTCAGTGGCAGGTCTACTAATATTGGAAGAGAGACATTAGAAAGTGAGACGATTTATAATGAAGGACATAAGCCATGTGAATAGTTAAGGCAGAAAACTCTCTGGAAGCAAGTACTTACATTCCACATAAATACCGGTATAGTAAAATTGTTTTCAATACGTAGTTGTTTAGTTTCATAATGCTTGCTATGTATGGGAGATGCAAAGCAACGTTAGGAGCAGCACCGTCGCGTCTATCAGACGGTCAGAATGGTGATACAACCGTGTTTACATACTTGCTCAGTGGTGTTTTCCGCGTGCTAAGCAACTGAAAATGCCGTAAAATGTGGGGTTGGATTTTCTTTTCAGTGACATTGTTGGAATTAATTCTGCACGTAGCTAATGAGCATAGATCAAATATTGAAGGGTAGAAACAATTTAGTAATAAACACATAATATGTTGTCAATTTATGGCTAACACTGTTATTGCGAGTTTTCGTAGCACTCAATTGAAGATAGTGTAGCGTCAACAATAATTCTTTATCACAAGACAATAATTTTGAAATAAAATAAGTTATTAATTTCTACGCCACAGAATTTATCAGAATGTGCACGAAGAAAACTCAGTGTTCTGTAGTATTCCAAAAAAAATTAAAAGCACTTATTGATAATATTGCTTTTCAACATAATATATCCCAAATATCAGTTGTATTTATAATGCCAAAACATAATTATATCTGCTAAATAACCGCGCATGGATTTTAAATAAAATATTGGCTTATAACAGGTTTAATAATTGAAGCTAGAATTTCTGTGTTTCATGTACGTGTCTGGTATAAGGATTTTTTATAACACAGTCCCCATACTGATTTACACTTAAATTCAAACACAGGTAATCGTTAAACACTCCTTTTTTCGATGTATTTTTAGAACCTATTGGGGCAGTTATACTTTTCATCTGGTAAAATTATAATGCAACTAACTTGTAATTGTTCAGAATGTGTATAATTTAGTTCTATTCGGTTGAGAAAAATGTGTTTTGTCATTCTACCTAATTCTTTGGAAGGTACCAAAGGGAACTCGGGCAAACAAAAATATTTTTGAGAAGCCACCGATGCGTCATAACCATTTATATTTACATTGTATGGCGTCACATCTAAGATAAGATCACGCTTTTTATTTAAAGATGAAACAGTCCTATTCCTTCGTACACAGACAATTTTTGGGCCTAAAGTGCTCTTCGTTCAAACATTGTAACCGGAATTGCGGTGACGATTGTAATAACTTTACTACAATGTATTTCAATGAAGTAGCGAGATGCATCGTGGAATGTTGAAAGTTGAAAACATGCACATTATATGAGGTAGTTATTTGCAATTACAGTAAGTTTCATGTAAGTTTCGGCGTATGATAGTGGCGAAATTCATGAAAAATATTTTAAAAATTTCTGCTTTGTGACAATATTCTTTCCAGAGATTCATGGCTTTTCTACTATTTAGGTCGATTTTATGTTCGGAAACTTAGCAGTACCGTCTCGAGTTTATTTCTCGGGTAAAAATGTCTTCCGCCACTGCACACGTGGAAGGTGTGGTTTATCACCGTTCCGTGGGTTCCAAAATATACCACTAGATGTCAGACAATTTGTTTCGCATTTCCTATTGATGAAGATGGTGATGAGTGTTCAGGCAGCTCGAAGGCTGGTGGATCACCAGATGATGTCAAGACGTCAGCCACAAAGACTGACACGTGGAAACTGTTATATAGAAACATACACGATATTATTTTCCTTCCTTTATTCGTGCAAGAGATATTTTTCTTTTACTCATACTGTAAAAAGCACAGTCCAAATAACTTTGCTCTTGTTCAGGAAGAGGGGTCCGAGTGTTCAGCAAATAGTTCTTTATATGGAGCACCGAACTGGTTATGTTGGGTAAAGGATACATTATTAAATAATCCTTAAAACATTTTTGTGTGATAGGTTTTATGATTTAATATTTTATTTCCAACTGAGGTTATTGTAAAACTAAACTATGAGATCTCTTGGCTTGAGATTATAAGCATTGCAGGTGTATGCGTTTCGCGAAACCGAGGCTGCTCAGTGGGTAAATTAGATCACAGTAGAATGTATAAAAACCATAATAAGGCTTCTGGAAGAATTAAAATACATTTGTCGAAAGGGATGCTTTAAATATGTTTTATTGACTAAGTAATTAAATTAGCCTGTAAGACCTTATGAAATGATTTGCCACTACACAAACAACTGTTTTACCAATAAGTCCCACATATCTTAGAAACTTCGTATCTTAGAAACTTCGTATCTTAGAAAGTCATAAATTAGAACTATCATAACTTAGAAACACACAACTTAGAACTATCATAACTTAGAAGAACGCAACTTAGAAACATGCAATGCAGAATCACATAACTTAGAAACATCATTACTTATAAAATCATAACTTTGAACCATCATAACTTAGAAAGTCTAAACTTAGAACTATCATAACTTAAAAACACACAACCTAGAAACACGGAATGCAGAATCACACAACTTAGAAACATCGTTATTCAGAAATACATAACTTAGAGCTATCATAACGTAGAAAAACACAACGCAGAACCACATGACCTACAAACATCATTACTTAGAAAATCATAACATAGGGCGATTGTAACTTAGAAACAACAACTAAGAACTATCATAAGCTAAAAACACGTAACTTAGATAGTTCACAAGCTAGAACCACATAACTTAGAACAGACATAACTTAGACAATTCTACTTTATATGTTTCTAAGTTATGTGCTTCTAAGTTAGCTATTTCTAAGTTATGACAGCACCGCCCTCCGGATTAAGTTCGATTGTTTCTAAATGCATACATTTCAAATACTGGACAACATGTGCAAATAAATATTTCAAGTTTCCTGTTGAACTTGTTTCATAAGGATGTGTAGACCATTATTAACCATCAATGTACGAACTAAGAAACACTGTTGTTATACTAATTGTAAAAAAAAAAATTGGTTGTCTGTAAAGTCGGTTTACTGACGATAGTTGAACGTGACAACGTCTTAAGAAAATACTGATGGAATGGTAGCATTGTTTGAGTCATTACAGAATTTTACTGCATTATCAGTAATTGTTCGAAGTGTGTGTCCACGAAGTCGAATGTATTCGTTACGGATATCTCTTGTTGTCTGTGAATCGTTTCCCTCCCGTCCGTGTTTAAACCGAAATGGAGCATCTTTTTCGGTGATAATATGCAAGCCTTCTAAACTTGTTACCCGACTCAGCGCCACGTACACCAACTGTTGCGGTTGCTTGGATGAGTATTTATAAACAATGACAGCAAACGTCCCACCTTGTGACTTGTGAATAGTGATGGCACAAGCAGGAACGCAAGGAAACTGTTTTCGTTTGCATTTTATAGTTTTTGTTAGTGTAATGTTTACTATTTTCTTATAAACTGGTACCCAGTTTGTAGACAAAGTATTTGGCTTGCTTTGCACGTGAGGTCGACATTTAACTTTGGCTGTGGTTCCTGTTGTTTCTTCTGAAACTTCAAGCCTTACATGGAACGCCTCAGAGCGAGGTAACGCCGCATGAGTCATGTTTTTTCGTGCGTGCAGCCGGCTCTATCGAATTATAAGACGTTGTCACGTCAAAAAATAGAAATACTCGAGCAGTATTTTCGAAAGAAGGCAGTCAAATTAGTGGCATAACACATATATACAGTTGATTTAACTAAATATTTTGTTGACAGCCTAATTTATTTTGGCCCATCACAGGAATTTTTGTTTATGCAAACGAGTAATTGGTTAGATGAACAAAATTAATTAGGTCGTTTTTCAGGTTTTGTCAACTCAACAAAACATTTTGTTGGAGCAACTAAACATATTTTTAACCAAATACAAACAAATATTTTGTTGGCTGTTCTCTCAGTGTGGACTGCCGACTGGCAAGTAGTTTACTTCGCGCAGATTGGTGGACGACGTTCGTATATGTGGAGTGACGCCATTTTGATGGTGTGTGCGGCTGGAGTTCACGACATTGATAAGTGCTGTTTCACATATTTATTCTTAAGTACTATGTGATAATGAGTCACCGTGGTTCCATGACACTGGTTGCAAGCGAAATGAGATGGTGAGATATTACACGCTAAACTCTATAGCATTTGACATGCCTATTTTTTCGTTCAAAAAATTATGTAGATGGTATACATAGCATTTACAAATTCTGCGGAGGCGAAACTAAAGGAATGAGGTTGTCTTCAAAGGAGTTGAATTTTATGTTTGGTCACAATTTTTTTAAAGCAGGTTAACACTCCCTTAGCCCTCCACCCAGTAAAGTCCATGAATCTATGTTAATCTAGACAGTATTTAAGTGACCCCTCAATTAATCTAAGGGCATGCATTTAAGGAAGTTAGAAAATAAAAAGAGAAGAAATGAGACCGATTAGTTTGTGTGTTAAAATGTTGTGGAAGCCAATAAAAAAAAAAAGATTTAGATTATTTCGAGTTGGGAATAATCAGAATCTTAATCACAAAAAATTGCGCAAAAAAAATTCGTTTAGAAATATATTCTAGCGTGACAACAGAGCCAGGGTCGAACTGAAGGCCTGCAGAGGACGGAGGTAGCGATGAATGAGCGATTCAGAAGTAGGTGAAAGTTTACTTTTTTCCTCTGCTCATTTCGTTCCGCTCTCTGATTCACGCCTCCTCGCTTGGCTGTTAACAGCCTTCCGTTCTTCTCTCCGGCTTATTTTCTTTATAATTATTTATGTGTTCCTCACTAACAGTTACGCATCGTACAATTAGTTCCACTACGGTAGTTTCCGGTTTTAGCTTCCTCTGGCGGGTGTCACTAGCTTTTTTTTTTTAAATTGGCCGAGAAAAAATATTTTAATGTTAGCTTTAAAGTTCTGAAGGGTTCTATACCACAAAGCAGTAAAAACATAAAAACTCAAATAATCCGGTATTTTTGTGACGTAATTAAGTTACAATGAAACTTAATTCATGACAACTTTTCAGCACCCTTATGAACAAAAAACAATTCGTAACAACTTTCCAAGAACTGCCCTAAAAGAAAATTTAAACTATGCTTAGATCAATGAGATTTGAATGATGATGAAACAACACATGTTTTTATTTTATAAATATGTTAAAAGACATAAAATATTAAGTAGCGTTTTATAAAACTTGGCATTTTGCACTGTACTCGCCGACAATCTAATTATGCGTCGGTGAAAGTAGTAACGAATAAAAGAAAATTATTCCAAATTAATAAAAACATATTCATGTTAACTATTGAAAATTACACAGTGGCATGAAACTCTAAGCCCTAAGACTTAATAGCGACTTGCGTGTTACAAGTAGTATCTACAAAGCTAAACGCTTCAGTGAGGAAGTGAACCTTCCTTGACGCACAAACTTACCAACTTGGAAGCTAGCTTAATGCAACAAGTTGTGGGGCCAGGAGTTGAAAACCGCTTCTCCATCGTCAACGGCAACTTGAGCCTCAAAGTGCTTTATAACTTAGCAAGCTTGCTGCCTTGGTAGTTGGATACTATAATGGTTTGAAATTAAGAAGTATTTTGTAACCGTTATTTTTGAGGCCCAAAATTACACCGGTGTTCATTGGATACAAATTTTAATTAATGTTAATTACATGTAGATTAGTGCATTGTTGAAAATAGTCTGGTCTAATAGAGAGTTTTAATGACATATGTTTTGAAACATAAAATGATAAAATAAATATTTTAATTTATACAAATGAAAGCGAATACCTCACAAATATAGCAGTGTGCTAAAATAACACAGCCGTTGCTGAAAGTTTACATTAATTTTTTACACTTTTTGCCTCTAGGTGAAAATGACGTAATTCAGAATGTATTAATATTTTGCGGTACCTAAATTTAAAAAAAAAATTGAAAATATACTTTTTAAAGAGGTGCGGAGCAGAAAGTAACTTATTATACCTGATCGTCCGCCTAACGCGGACACCCCCAAAATTTCAGGAACGGTTGCAGATCACGAAATGCAGTTTTCGATAAATTAAATTACGTACGGGGCAAGTAATTTGCCGCAAAGTGACTATTCGTAACACGTGTATGGACAGAAATAATTAAACCACATATGATTTACATTTATTTCAACGGCATCTGAAAGTACGTGCAAATAGGAATTAAGTAATGTAGCATATGCAATGGAAAGTAACACAGAAACGACAAGAATTAATGTGTAAATATGATTAAGTCAGGTGGGCGGGTTGCATGGGGCAGTGGATCTGTACTCACAGCTGTAAGTAAGCAACACACGCCGTGACTCATCCTGGCGGGACCACTTCCCAATAGCAGTGCAACACCAGACCCCGTAATACGTTATGGTAAGTGGTATTGCAGTCTGTGACTGTACGTATACAGTGAAGTTAAAAAATTAGGAAAAACTGAACGCTCTTCTTATTTACGGTGAGGGTGGCAAAAATACTAAGCAAACCGTCCAAATGTATGATGAACGGTATCCTAATCGGACGTCCATCTCATGGCAAACTATACGAAGAATTTGCACAAGTCTCTTGTCACGAGGTGATTGGAATTCCACAACACTAGTGAGACGAAAGTCTGCTACGGGCGAGACGCATCAACACGATGTGTTCGCACGTGTCGATGCAAACCCACACATGGGTACGCGAAAACTTTCCAGGTTCGTAGGAATAAGTAAAAAAAGTGTGTTACAGGTACTGAATCAACGGAAATCCCATCCATATATCTTGAATCTTTATCAAGCATTACACGAAGGTGATTTCCAGCAGCGTGTTCAGTTCTGTATGTTTGTCCTGATGTCTATAAAGGATGACAGCAATTTTCTGAAGAACATACCATTTACCGATGAAGCGACCTTCACAAACCATTGGCGCGTGAATGTACGGAATATTCAATACTAGGTGACAGAGAATCCACGTTGGGTGCGATACGTGGAGCACCAGCGACAGTTGAAAGTGAATGTGTGGCGTAAAATCGTTAGAGACTACGTCATAGGGCCAAACTTCATTCAAGGTACAATGACCGACTGTACGTATGCCCATTTCCTCAGAGAAACTTTAGAGGCACTTCTGAAAGACATACCGCTAGACATATGTCGTCATATGTGGTTTCAGCATTATGGGTGTCCTGCGCATTTTGCTTTAGTGAAGAGACAAGTGTTAAATGAAACGTTTCCAAACCGGTGGTTAGGGCGTGGTGGTGTTGTAAGATGCCAGCTCGCTCCCCTGAACTCAAACCTCTCGATGTTTTCCAGTGGGGAACACTAAAAGGTAGGGTGTACAAAACGGTTCCTACGACGCCAGAAGATATGCAGGAACGCGCTGTGGCAGCTTGCAGAGGCATTACGCCACTCTGTATGTGGGCCAATTTTTACTCATTGCTATTAACTTTTTGTAATCATAAGTTGTGTGTTATGACCTAGTAAAACTATAGTTTGTTTTACTAATATGAAATGTTGAATATTATTCAAATAATAATGATTCAAAATAAGCCTAAATGTTTTTCGCTAATGAATATTTTACTGAAAGAAATCACTTATACTCATGATACATATTAAATTACCTCAACAGCAACTAAAATTCAGATTATTTCTTACACTGTATATTGTAAATTATCCAGTTTTGCAAGGGATTTATTTAATAGTCCGCCTCACTCAGGTTTTATATTGGACGTTTCTCATCCAAAATTCACATATAGCGACATTATTTGGGTTATCTTATTTCACCATTGTGCAGATGTAGCGCTGCATTCGATGGCACAATATGTTATGGGAAACCTTTTCTTGAAAGTAACAATAATTTTATTTCCGTTCCTTTCCCACCTCATCACCTCACAAGGCATTACATCTACAGCGGTGTGTGCAGAGTTTGAAGGTGCAAAGTTCCTAATAATATGCAGAGCCAAAACATGCCCCGTAATTTGATCCCACGACTTACACTCTGCTATTCAACATTGAAGAGAAAAACACAGTCTGAAAAGAAAAAACACATAATTATTTATGCTTGTTACGTATGCATACATGGCGATAAATGAATAAGTGTTTGTTTGTGGTGGTGTAAGTCTTAAATTAAAATTGCAGAATAGGCATATCAGCCAGAAAACATTTAAGGCATAAAACAAAACACATGTCAACATAACGCACTCAAGAAAATATCAAGCTTCGAAGCAGTTAAACAAAACATCGCGTAGCTTAAGTCAAAAGAAATAGTCAAATAAAAATGTCAACTCTGAATGGGTGATAGTGTAAGACTGGATGTTTTCACTAAGCCATACACAAGAATTAAATAATAACGGCTGGAAACTAATTATTTATATTAAAAAATTGAAATTTGTTTTGTTATAAAATATGTTGTCAAAATCAAATTCAAATTTTTTTAAAGTCAGCCTTGATGTATAATTCACATTATAAATTACTTAAAGACGTACAGTAATGGGAATAAAGTTTAAAAATGTCCATTACATTTAACTTACAAAAATTTTTTTTTGCAGATGCTCAGTAATAAATTATAAGAACATATTCCTCAGGGCTTTTTCGTGGG
>NQII01000097.1:6522-53920 GCA_002778355.1 Clitarchus hookeri
AGGGGGTCATTTAAAAAATACTGGTAGACAATTCAGCAGTCATAGCGCTTCCCCTCCTTCGCATTTCTCCTCCAACCACCACCATGCGGCTGTGTGGAGAAACTGTGAGTGAGTGGAGGAGAAAGAGACCAGAGGGGAGCGGAAGGAAGTGACGAAAAATCTGGTAATTTAGGGGGGTGGGGGTGTGGAGAAGTGGAAGGGAGGGACGCCAAGCGAGGAGAAAGAAAGGGGAGCGAGCAAGCTTGCCTGGTGCTGGGCGGCTGATGTTGAAATGCGAAGAAGAGGGTGGAGGAGGAAATGAGAGACGTCGATCGAGAGGGTGAAATAAAAGTGAAAGGAAGTGAGCCAACTGGGCGGCAGCTGGAGATGATACAAAACAGAACTGACAAGGACAGGCAGGCAAAATTATGGTGCAACCCATAAGCGTTTAAACACAAGTGATGAGCTATTCATTTGTTATTATTTTTGGACTTCCTTAGAAACTAAGTTAAAACATTAAAGCATACTGTATGTTGACAAATTTCTAAACATATTCTGGGGGGAAAAATTTTAAGCCAATATCTCGTAAATAAGCCGCACCCTACTTTTTGAAGTCATTTTTTTGTAAAAATGTGTGGCCTATACACGCCGAAATACAGTACACACATACAAACCTTACATAAAACAACACTAAACCTAAACCTTGAATGATTCATGGACTACAATAACACAAACCATCAAGCTTGAGCATGCCAAATTATTTGCAATATTGGTGTCAGTTTGTTTGTTACTCTTTCAGATTCAGCCAGCACCAAAACACATTCCAACCATTATTTCAATATAGTTTGATTTTAATGCTGTGTGCTTATCCGTTATAATCCATTCACTGTTACTTCACACTTTTCTGAAGGCCTGCTAAAGTTCTATTACCAGGATATTCCTCTACCTCATGCAAACTAAGTCTGGATAATAAAACCAAAGGACAATGCACGGTATTCGTGCACACTCAGTTGTAATAATATTTTGCATGAGAACTATTTCATAATAGACTTTTAACAACACACATGTTTTCTCACTGTTTTTATTCATATTATTTATAAATGAAGAATTAAAATTTATGGAAAAAAATTAATTAACATTTTAATTTAACAAAAAAAAAAATTACTTTAATGAACACAAGCATAAGACACTTGTGATACACTATATATTTAAGAAATAACTAAACACGCCACACATGTGAAGAAAGTGTGAATAGACTATATGATGTTAATATACTAAGAATATGCTCTCGCACTATCTACATTAGCTAATCCACAGACACTTTACTGCACGACTCGAGTGTTCAAGAAAATCACTTATCAGGCACAGCAAAATTGTGAGAGCATCTACATCAGCAGCCCTCTTACAATAACAACTCATCTTATTATGGCATACTCTTCAAGCATTTGGTCAAGTGATGAATTAGACAAAAAAAGGCAACTAAATGTCTGATCATTTGGACCATTAAATTAACAACTTCCAACAACAACCATCTCTAGTGGATCATATAACCTTCTAACATTTCTCATTCTCACGTGGGATAACAGTTGCAACAACCACCAAAGTCTAACAAAGATTTTCACCAGAAGACATTTTAATTTACCTTTGAAAATTTAGATAAAACAATTCTAAATAACAGTAAATAACTAAATACATGGCAAAAATGCATTCGCACTATTGGCTGTGTTTACTTATCAACGACGAAATGCCTGAAAGACTGGAAACTCAATGCTGAGAAAATGTTCCCAAATATTATCCATGATTGTGCTGCCATCTATAACAGTTGATATCACTGCATTACTCTTTAAAAAAGTTACTAGCATAATTTTATCTTAGCAGAATTAATCAGTGAAAACATACTGTTCCCTTTTAATGCTGGCAATTTTGCATGGTTATTTACCGTACTGACCTAAAAATTATTGCGTTTCCATTGTGGAACGAGAGTAAAGTTCAAATCCGTTCAGTCCATTATTATTGTCTGTTTCTGGTCCGTACCACAAACATTATACATACGTGTTTTATTTGCGCGAATATTCGTTTGCTGACTTTTAACAAACAAATGCCCGCAATTACAATNACATTATACATACGTGTTTTATTTGCGCGAATATTCGTTTGCTGACTTTTAACAAACAAATGCCCGCAATTACAAAGTTTTACCTGTTTTTCGACGTAATTTAAAAACAAATAGTGATTAAATTATCAAAAATAAATTACGTGGTTGTTAACAATTGCAATGTTTCACGACATTTAGTTGTGTATACTAGTTTTGGAGGTTAGGGAGTATCTGTTTACCTGTTCTTGGCGCTACTTAATTTTGGTATTACCGGTTTTAAGGTAGTTTTTTCAGATTAACAATAGTTCCGAATATATTTTGGTTTTCGGACAGAATATCTTATCAATGGCAGTGGGTAAATTAATGATTTAAGGGCGTAGCATGCAGGTTTTTTTTAACATTGTTTATATAGGATATTTGTTGGGACCATCCAAAAAAAATCGACTGATACGGGAAAACGACATAAACAGGAACGCAACAACAAGGTTTCACTGTAGTGAGCAAACCACTCTAATTATGGCAAGTTGAAAACAGCATCATCTTAGATTCTTAGGGCGATTTAAACATGAATTGCGCACAATTCCGATAACTACGATATCGGCCGGTTTCGATATATTGGTACCGGTATCGGCTTAGCCCTGGTTGTAACACACCACCGGTTGTTTCGGCTGAATAGCCTTAGGATATCTTACATTTTTACTTGCAATCACGGCAGCATCACTGTCTGTAGACTTGAATGGATCTTCTTGACTATATTTTACATCTTAAAGCAGTTTCACTTTGATAGCATTCACAGTGATCTTTGTTCCCGAACTCTCGATACCCATTACCAGGGGACAGTATTCATTTGGCAACCCTGCAGGTAACACTTGTCTTTCACTTTAAATTTAAGTTTGTTGTGTTTGTGTGCAGTAGATATTATCTTGTCAACGTATTCATACACACTCTCGAGGTGACCAGAGTCCTAAGTAGGTCTACTCTCCTAGTACGTCCTGAATCCTCAAAAGTCTTTTCAAGCTGTTACCATGCTTCCTTTGCAGTCTTCACCATTTTCACATGAGAAAAATTAAATTGGGTCAATGCATAGTATTATCTTCGACAAAGCCTTTTCATTTCTTCGATTGTCACTTACTTCGCCTTTCACGACATCCCACAAGTCGTCCAGCTGTAAAAATACTTTCATAGCAAACTTCCACGTTGGGTAGTTTTCTCTACCCACAAGTTTTTTCACTGGTGCTATACTTGATGCAAGCATTTTTTTTTTTTTCATTAGTTCTAAAGAACTAAAAAGACTATAGATACCACCTTGGCTAATAGTCTGATGAAACTTTAACTTTTCTGGACTATATAATCATTCCCAGTTTCATTTTTTAATACAAACTCAGAGATATGATACTCATTAGAAAACCAAAAACTAAAAGTTTATAGCTAACTTTATGGTCCAAAGATAACAAATGTTCAAAACTATTCTTTCAATTTACAACATTAAAGTTTAGCACAATTGAGGGAAAAGATAATAATAAAACTGAGGTAAAATTAAAATAACAGTAAGCACTGCAAAATGCCTGTTTACTGTTAAATATTACTCCAACACAAATCCACAACACAATCACAAAAAACCAGTAAAATTTTTTTTATAGAAAAAACTAAATTTCTCCTTACATAATGCAAATGTTTTCACGAAGTTTCTAATCGTAGAACTGTGGAGGTTTTCTACAGGAAAGTGGCAGAAACCTATTAGTTGTTGTTTTCTTGGCAATCTGAAAATTGCTTGCAAAATATATGTTCATTTTTACACAAAGTTGCTTTCCATGTACATAGCTATTTTTTTTATGTACCACACTATCACTGTTAATTTTGCATACGACACAGCCACACATCAGTGTATATGCATGTGTTTTATGCGCCCACTAAATGTTTACAAATGCAAAGCTGTATTTGAATTCTGTTCAGTTTGTCAAAGGCACAGAAGTTTTCACTTTACAACTTCCCGGCACTATCAAAAATAGTTACTACTTTTGGCATTCTTAACCGATTTTACAGCATAAGTAGATGAACGAAATTACTACCCTAGCTTGTTATCACGAATCATAGAACAGAAGATAAGAAAAAATCGGGAGTGTTTACAAATTCCACGCAAATGTTTAAAGCATATTTATTTTACTGACCTTAAAAATATTAATCTGTGTTATATTGATGTATTTACTTTCGTTAGTCACAAACATTTTTGGTTTGAACTGACAGTTTAACAATAATAAAAGATAGGTTAGCCGGCATTTTGCTAACATTTTTGCAAACAAATGCTTATCGATTCAGGTGAATGTAAGGAAAATATACATACAGCGATAATCATTCAACCTCGCTTTCAATCGATTTATGAATTATTTTAGTTCAAAATTGTTTAAATTTGTGGATTCAACCACATGATTCCCACAAATAGTTTTAACTGTTAAAGGCTGTTTACAGTAAAGTGAGTACTTTTGAAAGACTAAATTTCTACTTTCAACCTATTGGTACACGTACCTATCAAAATAAACACTACTACATAAACTTCAGCTGGTTTGTTGTGTTTAGACTTAAATTAATGCCTATAAACGTTGTCAACAAAACCGAGTACATAAGAAAATATGTCTGATTTAGGTTGTCAACACAATAGCAGAAATCCTAATGTAATAAGCATTATAAACATGCACAAATTACACAATTTCAGGAAATAAAAGGCCTACCGATTTGTGAATATTGATTGATGTTCAGAATTCATTTTCTGTTTAGACGTAAATTAATGGCTTTTAACTATGGTCAACACTTCCGAGGGCATAAGAAAATATGTTTAATTTAGGTTGTAAAAAGAATAACAGAAAATTGAAACAATGTTCTTTTCCCGTTATGAAAACGCCAAGATGTTTCAAACGTTCATACATCTTACTGCTGAAACACTCCCCTGTTAACGAAAAGCACACGTTTAGATAAAAAGATGCATTTATTCCTTCATATAGAAGACAACGTGCCTCAATCAATCGTTAAATTACATAAGAATAATTATGTTTAACAACATTTACGAGGAGAATTATATTGCACTAATACCTCACAAAATCAATGTTTTAATACAGGACTACGCACAAGCAAATGATGGGACGTTGCATTTACATTACGAGTAACGAAAATAACTGTCATGAAACTCAATGGCTGAACAGAATTGATACAAATTTTAACAGTACACTTCCACACTAACATTTGCCACTCAATGCAAATTTCATGTGAATTCTTTCCTCCGCACAGTTTTTAAAGCACATAACACTAATGTTTGTAAAGGCCTACCTCTTAACTTAAGAAGAAATCACTTTTTGCTAATAAAATTTAAATTTGTACACTTACATGAACGTAACTTCACCACAATGCTATAAACACAATACCTAACACATGACAACGCATTTCATGAAACTGCATTCACATATTTAATGCAGAACCTAATTTTCAACCAAATTGCTTACCTTGAAGAAAGTAACGGAAGTTAGTACTTGCTGTTTTATATATTTGCTCATAAAAAGGGGTGTGCGAAGTTACGAATTTTCGAAGTCGAATCAAAGACTTCTGTACCTTCGACTTCTTCTTCGAATTAAAAAATCTTTGAGTTGGAACATTTTCATTAAGTGTCTCCCTTCGCCGCACGGGTCTTTATAAACTTTGAAGGTATTCTGGTATAAGGAAGCACATCTGGAAACGANAAGTGTCTCCCTTCGCCGCACGGGTCTTTATAAACTTTGAAGGTATTCTGGTATAAGGAAGCACATCTGGAAACGAAAACCTTTGTCCCAAGCTCCACCATGATGAGACAACAATCTACCAGCTTGACGTTGACCCCTTTCCTTTGTCTCTTTCTTTCTCCCTGTGTCTCTTTTTTTGTTAGGCCAGCAAGACACCAGGCANCAAAATATATGTTCATTTTTACACAAAGTTGCTTTCCATGTACATAGCTATTTTTTTTATGTACCACACTATCACTGTTAATTTTGCATACGACACAGCCACACATCAGTGTATATGCATGTGTTTTATGCGCCCACTAAATGTTTACAACNTGTTAATTTTGCATACGACACAGCCACACATCAGTGTATATGCATGTGTTTTATGCGCCCACTAAATGTTTACAAATGCAAAGCTGTATTTGAATTCTGTTCAGTTTGTCAAAGGCACAGAAGTTTTCACTTTACAACTTCCCGGCACTATCAAAAATAGTTACTACTTTTGGCATTCTTAACCGATTTTACAGCATAAGTAGATGAACGAAATTACTACCCTAGCTTGTTATCACGAATCATAGAACAGAAGATAAGAAAAAATCGGGAGTGTTTACAAATTCCACACAAATGTTTAAAGCATATTTATTTTACTGACCTTAAAAATATTAATCTGTGTTATATTCATGTATTTACTTTCGTTAGTCACAAACATTTTTGGTTTGAACTGACAGTTTAACAATAATAAAAGATAGGTTAGCCGGCATTTTGCTAACATTTTTGCAAACAAATGCTTATCGATTCAGGTGAATGTAAGGAAAATATACATACAGCGATAATCATTCAACCTCGCTTTCAATCGATTTATGAATTATTTTAGTTCAAAAGTAAAACATTGTTTAAATTTGTGGATTCAACCACATGATTCCCACAAATAGTTTTAACTGTTAAAGGCTGTTTACAGTAACGTGAGTACTTTTGAAAGACTAAATTTCTACTTTCAACCTATTGGTACACGTACCTATCAAAATAAACACTACTACATAAACTTCAGCTGGTTTGTTGTGTTTAGACTTAAATTAATGCCTATAAATGTTGTCAACAAAACCGAGTACATAAGAAAATAAGTTTGATTTAGGTTGTCAACACAATAGCAGAAATCCTAATGTAATAAGCATTATAAACATGCACAAATTACACAATTTCAGGAAATAAAAGGCCTACCGATTTGTGAATATTGATTGATGTTCAGAATTCATTTTCTGTTTAGACGTAAATTAATGGCTTTTAACTATGGTCAACACTTCCGAGGGCATAAGAAAATATGTTTAATTTAGGTTGTAAAAAGAATAACAGAAAATTGAAACAATGTTCTTTTCCCGTTATGAAAACGCCAAGATGTTTCAAACGTTCATACATCTTACTGCTGAAACACTCCCCTGTTAACGAAAAGCACACGTTTAGATAAAAAGATGCATTTATTCCTTCATATAGAAGACAACGTGCCTCAATCAATCGTTAAATTACATAAGAATAATTATGTTTAACAACATTTACGAGGAGAATTATNGAAGACAACGTGCCTCAATCAATCGTTAAATTACATAAGAATAATTATGTTTAACAACATTTACGAGGAGAATTATATTGCACTAATACCTCACAAAATCAATGTTTTAATACAGGACTACGCACAAGCAAATGATGGGACGTTGCATTTACATTACGAGTAACGAAAATAACTGTCATGAAACTCAATGGCTGAACAGAATTGATACAAATTTTAACAGTACACTTACACACTAACATTTGCCACTCAATGCAAATTTCATGTGAATTCTTTCCTCCGCACAGTTTTTAAAGCACATAACACTAATGTTTGTAAAGGCCTACCTCTTAACTTAAGAAGAAATCACTTTTTGCTAATAAAATTTAAATTTGTACACTTACATGAACGTAACTTCACCACAATGCTATAAACACAATACCTAACACATGACAACGCATTTCATGAAACTGCATTCACATATTTAATGCAGAACCTAATTTTCAACCAAATTGCTTACCTTGAAGAAAGTAATGGAAGTTAGTACTTGCTGTTTTATATATTTGCTCATAAATNATTTTCAACCAAATTGCTTACCTTGAAGAAAGTAATGGAAGTTAGTACTTGCTGTTTTATATATTTGCTCATAAATAGGGGTGTGCGAAGTTACGAATTTTCGAAGTTGAATCAAAGACTTCTGTACCTTCGACTTCTTCTTCGAATTAAAAAATCTTTGACTTGGAACATTTTCATCAAGTGTCTCCCTTCGCCGCACGGGTCTTTATAAACTTTGAAGGTATTCTGGTATAAGGAAGCACATCTGGAAACGAAAACCTTTGTCCCAAGCTCCACCATGATGAGACAACAATCTACCAGCTTGACATTGACCCCTTTCCTTTGTCTCTTTCTTTCTCCCTGTGTCTCTTTTTTTGTTAGGCCAGCAAGACACCAGGCCAAGCCAGACATCGCGTCACAGTTAGGGTGCCTGTAAACAGCAGGCTGTGGAAACCTTTGTGTAGAGGTGTCAAGCCAATCCTAGATAGTGTTCTGGTGATCAAAGATTCACACCCATGGTAAGGCAGCTTAGGAGGGTTACCGACCATAACATAAGAGAAATACAATGTAAATTTTCTGTCTCAAAAATGTATGTTTCTTTGCCTTTCTAATTTTGACATGGCTATTTTGTCTTTATGCAATTATTTTTGTGGCATTTTGCACCCAGCCACACCCACAAATCAGACATTGTAGTGTGGATGATGATCAAGTCTGTATGCATTGCTTGTCAAAAGGCCTTATTAGTTTTTTATTTTGGTCCCTCAAACTATCCATACAGGTTCAGTTTGACTTACGTTTATATTTCTTTTTTAAATTATTGTTTTTTTTAGTTAAATTGTTTTCCCACAGGTTATTAAGATAGTTTGGTATATTATTTAAAGACGTGTACACATGAAATTTTCCCAATATAGTTTGAACATAGAAAGTGATCCCTTCATATTCAATACATTAAATGTTCCATTATATTTACTATTTCATTTGTTACATTTTCATGTTAAAAATTTATTCTGTGACATGAATTTATTTTGAATCTTCCTATTCATAAACAAATATTTTGTACCAACCCAAGTTTAAATCATTAACAATTAGTCTACATTTTGATTTTTGAAAATAACTCTGTTTTGAGAGTAGATATTTTGCAAGTAACAATAACCTTGTGTATTGCAAAACCTATGCATATATTAAAAAAAACACCATTTTTTGTTTTGAACCTGCTACTTGACTGTCAACAGCAACAAAACATGTAAACAGCCTTGCTTACTGTTTTCTGAGTTCAGAATTAAGTATTTATAAAAATATAGACCAACACTTTTTTGTTTGTTTTTAATTGCATCTTGCATGGTTTGTTGTATTAGTCTAGTTACTTTTTTGACACTGTAAAATGTTAAAAGTCAAAATTTCCTTTTCGGTTTTATATCCCATATTAAACGGGGAAATTTTACGTCATCTGAAGCAGACATGGGAAAATTATATTTCGGTTTTTAATACTTTATATATACGTTTATTTCATACATATTCTCGGCAAGGAAATCATCATTGTAGTTCCCGTAGTTTAGCAGTCACTTTTCGCCTCCTTTCAGGTCATAATTCATCCCAGTCTCATTTGTATAAACTTCATATAGTCCCTAATCCCTCCTGCAGCACCCCTAGTACAGATTTGACCCATCTCTTGTTTCAGTGTTCCACTGGTGGCGATCGAAGTTCGTTGTATGCCGCCCTTCAACGGCTTCGTGTGAGGTTTCCTTCGGTACTTTTCCATGACCCTCAGGTAGTTTGCGACGTTCTCGCTCAGTTTTTACTTGAGTACGATGATATTATCTGATTTTGGGAGTTTGGTGACCTGTTAGTTGTCCAAGGTGACCAACCCTCTCCTACCTTGCTATCCCTTGTTCCATGGCCTTTCTTTCCCTCCATTGTTGATGGACCTCTACCCAGAAGAATAGTATTTGTGCTCCCGTCTGGTTTTGTTTCTTGTTGGTTTTTTCCGGTGGTTATTACAGCGTATTTGACTTTGCTCCTATTTTTTTGGTTTGGCAGTGGGCTTTGCTGTTGTGAACACAACAGAAAAATGTGGAAGAACCTCAATACATTGTTCCCTTATCCAGGTTTATTTTACAGGTTTCCTAGAAACTTTCTTTCTAAATTGGTTATAAACGCCAGCCAGCATAAATCGTTTTCCATATATATTTTTAATAGATTTTGTATGCATGAATTTTTTTTTAATTTTTTTTTTTTTTCAGATTGTTGTTGAGGGCTGTTATTTTGTTATCTAGAATTATGTTCAGCAATGTCATAGCAGTTAATGTATTTATCACGCGCAGGAGTTGGGCGGCACCAAATGGGACTGGATATATGGAGTATGGTAGTTTTTATAAAGTTTGTAGGTATCTAAATATATAGTGATTACTTTCTTGCAGATTTTGATATTTTAATATTTTAGTTATCAGCAGTACAAGATTAGGATATGTTTTATTCCATTGCTCAGTGTCCAATAGGCATACATTTTTTTTGCCAGTATCAGTACAAATGAGTTGAATAAACTTGAAAACTGTAGGCCAGTATATTTTTTAATCTTTCGACTTTGATTTTCTTCGAAAATCCTTCGCACAATGTAAGCTTCGCTTTGACTTATTTTCACATTTAAAAAAAGACCTTCCCACATTCCTACTCATAAAAATTAAATTATTTCGATAGACGTTACAATACTGTTTTAACATATTCCTAACACTAAAGAAATGATTTACGTGCAGTATAAAACATTTTTATACTATTATTGTTTCAAAATGAGTAACTTACGTTCTGAGGTATTAACTATGTGATCATAAGTTCATAATTGTCTAAATACTAAACAACATGCACACACTTTATTTAATCTTTCAGAATTACAACAAATATAACAAAACACACGCATCCAAAGTTTATTCAAGTTTAGTCCAGGTTTCAAATTTATACTGGCATTGCATGAAGCACCACATTTTCCAGGTCGGAATAGTATGTGAAATTTAAAAAAATTTAGGAACAAGAGACTACGTGTAAATACAGCAGAAAGCAATAACAAACAAGGCCACTTCAATTAGAACATGTATAAAAATGTTTTATTTATTAGATTGTTTAATACTTTATTTCAGGAATTACAAACAAACATAAAATCACGTAGGTCGTAAACAGCTGTTTTGTTGACACACAACCGCTGACCCAAAAAAAAAAACCATGAACAGGTAAGTTGTGTCAGCCAGGTGATGATATGAAAAAGTAAGAAACTTAAGTGTGTTATAATCATGCCAAATTTTATTGTTATTTGCATACAACAAAAATAAACTGAATTGCAGATGACCAAATTTTTCAACTTTGCGACTGGTAAGAAGTTAAAACATGGAACTACTACTCATTGTATGCTGCCAACTTAACTGTGAGTATTGCTGTAATTGTTTAGCGCTTTTGTGAAAAAAAAAAAAAAAAAGAGAGATAATGCTGTATAATACACTGAAAATTGTAAAAATTACTTTGTAATTGTTTTCATAGTAAAAGAAACTCTGCACTGTGGTTTTCGAAACATTTCAATAAACAATTTTATTTCTGCTTTGTGAATACAGGAATGATTACAGAATTTTGCGAATAACCATAATTTCTCCATATTTTACATTATTTTGCACATTAAAAAAATTTCTAGGTCCTACTTCTCAGTGACGGAAGGTAGCTGGAAGATTATGGACCACGTACCTGAGGAGTCCTCTTGGGTCCAGCGAGGGTCTCCACTTGGAGCGTCGTTGATCAGCTCCTGACTAACGCTCACCACCACAGTGTCCAGCCGAGCATCAATATCTATGACTGGCTCCACCTCCACTGGGAACACGCTATCCAGGATCTCGCTGCTCTTTGCCTGCCATTAAGACACATACCCACCAGTTTACCCCCTCCATGCCTTACCACATGGGGCCACAGTGGTGTAGTAGTCTGACTACTCGCCTCCCACCAAGATGAACTGGGTTATATTCCCAGTGGGATCTCCCAGATGTTCGCATCTTAGAAATGTGGCAGTGGATTTTCTCAGGGTACTGTCACTTCCCCCACCCTTGCATTCCACCACGATATCTTCACCTCGCTTCATTCCAATTGGTGCTCAAGACCTCGCCCTTAAAGCACCACCCAAAGCCTCTCAACTCGTTCAACATATGCAAGAGATACTCATTACAATGCACTGTGACACTTTTATAGTCCCTACCAAAACAGCTTCATACTGAATAACAAAAGTTTCAGATGTAATTAAAAAATGTGTTTTTCTAACAATAAGATTTCCATTTACAATTTCAGTTGGTAAGCGACAGTCCACACACAATAACTGTAACAGTAGTAATACGTCAAATGTACAACCACCAACAAACACAGCTAATGCTATTCAGATATAAAAATTAAATTTAAAATAGTGTAATG
This sequence comes from Clitarchus hookeri, assembly GCA_002778355.1. Lineage (NCBI taxonomy): Eukaryota > Metazoa > Arthropoda > Insecta > Phasmatodea > Phasmatidae > Clitarchus > Clitarchus hookeri. The sequence goes on from NQII01000097.1 coordinate 18,869, forward strand.
AAAACATATTTCAGTAGATGGATAACTGTAATTTTTCTATTACAAGCTGTTCATGGTTAAAATAGCACTTTCAAAGATCTGCTTAGGAACTACTTTTATTCACATGTTATATCCTTCCACCATACCTAAGATTAACATTGTCACAAACTATCTCACTTCATTCCTGCATCATCCAAGTGAAACTGAGTAATTGTTAAGAAAGTAAATGTGTTAATAATGGGCAATTCGTGCTCTTTTGTGCACATGGAATAAGAACCACTGACATCAATAACCATCAATTTCCATAGATATTACACTTTCAATACCAAGTCCAGTATTAGAACTATTTTCGTTGATTCACTGCCAACTTAACCAGGAGTTTACATATTAATAAGTACTGTAGCATATAGCATACAGTTATGGGCAATGACTTTCTTCAGAGGTTTATTTCTGAAGTAATCACTATATCGTAAAGAGCCTTCATTTGGCAAAATGCAACTAACTCTGCATAGTGTTCCCATCTTCAAGCAGAGTCATCACTGATGAGAGGATGCTGGCATGATTTGGAGTGGTTGCCCTACCACAGGGACAGACCTATTGTTCTGGGAAATCTGAAGAATGAGAGATGAGATGGGGATAAAGCTGCAGTAACCAATGGCACCAACTTGAGAAAAACCTTTCTTTGACAGCATCCACCATACTCCCTACACAAGATCACCATCCAAACAATTCCTGTCCACCAGTACCAGGAATTGAATATGGAACCTCAGCATTGGGGGGCCAGAGGCAAAACCGCTGAGCCAACAGCATGTCCTCTTACTAGGAATTACAAAGAAATATACGTACATAATTTAAGAGAAAATGTGGAAAAGCCTTACACAACATAATTCTGTTATACATTTTCTTAAACGTTATGCTAGTTTAGCCAAAAATGTCTAGATTTCCTATCTCTGGCGAACAAGTCGCAGTACCAAATGCAAATTATGCTGATCGGACTGCAGAGGCAGCTCTTTAGTATGAAAATTACCAATTCCTAAACATTTAAATTACAATCGCTGTTAGCCTTGGGTGCACGGTAAGGAAATTCAAAATCCATAGTGTTCTTACAATTATCAGACATTTTAAAAACTTTGAAGATGTTAAAAAAATTTATTAAACAAATGTACCAATAGTAATATTGTTAACCTGTTAATTAATGCCTAATTCTTTTGTGCAGTTTTGTGCTCAAGTCTTAAATGTCAGCTGCAGTTGAAAGGTACTAATTAAGTAATGTTATGATACAGACACCGTATATACCCTAATATAACAAGAACTTTGAAGATAAAATTACTACAACATTTATACTTTGGTCAACAGGAAAATTTTATTTCTCCAGAAATTATATGGTTAGGTGATTAAGCATAGTTACTTAATCTTGGCACTTTAGTAAAGCTTAAACGAAACAAAATTCTTTCCAGTTAATAACAATTCATTTCAAATGCATTAAAACATGGAAATCACCTTTCCTTTGTCCAATTTGCAACTCCTTCCAGAGATAGGTGGGTCAGCTGCACAATGTCTTGCCATAGCTCCTGCAGTGACTCTCCTGGTCGCTGACTGCGGCTTCGCAGTCGGGCATGGTGGGCATGTCACAAGTATCTGTCACCGAAAAGTACTCCAGTCGATACTGCTCTGGCTGAGATTGTAGTATGCTCAGTGCGGGGCCTCTCTCTAAGTACCACGCCGAGGTAGTAAGCCCGCTGTTCAACTGACCAGCCATTCAGGGTCGCAAGTATTTCAAACTGGTGTTGGTACTCCCACCAAAAAGTCTGGCCATCGTACGGAGCAGGCTTAGATGAGACTCCCTTCCCCACTCTTAGCTGAGTGAAACCAATGCCGCAGAGCAGCTGGCTATCCTCTGAGGTTGCTGTATTGGTTACGACTTGCACTGCTTCCCCACTTTTCTCGGCTGTCCGTGTGGTGATAGTGGAACTCCAATGCTGAAGAAATTCCTGCCATTCTTCTTCATTACACTCATTTCATTTTCAACACTTTCCATCCATCCACTGACACTGTCCACGACTTCAATTACACTGCCCATCCTTTCATTTACACTGACAATTTTCTTGTCCACATTGTCAATTCTCGTATTCACTAACTGACTGATGCCTTCCATTTTCCTCTCTACTGAATTACTTACTTCAGTTATCAGATAAATTTACACTTTCTATTACACTACTTGTCTGGGTATTTACAGTTTAATTCCCACTTTCTTTTACACTACCAACTTGGTTGTTTACATCTTCTTTCATGCTACTTACAGTTGCACTCACACTAACAATTTGACTACCTAGGCCCTCAATTAATGCTAGCAGTGTTTCCAGTTCTGCAGACAGTTTTCTAGTTAACATTCACTACAATGATTGTACAAAACAGTTGCAATTTTTTTTTGCCTACTGCTGTTACAATTGGTTAGTACAGTAGAGCACCCCTCAACCGGAATCGTTGGGGGAAGGGCTATTCCGGCCGAGGGAAAATTCCGGTTAAGGGAAATGAGGGTGGGATGGTTTGAAAAATAACACATTTTTATTCTGAACTCGTGTATATTTGGCACATAATTTAACTTAAGAAATCAATGAGTGTAAATTATTAGTTTTATCCTTAAAGTTACAAAACCATCTAAAAAAACACTACATTCTGTTTATGAAATGTGAGTCATAAAACTCCCAGCGCTGCGTTAATGATCTTCATTCTCAACTTTCTAGCAGGGATTCTTATCTCTTAGCAGGGCATGCCTCTGGCTGGGTAAGCGAGATCTGGATATCATGTTACTGTTTGTGTTGCCGGAGTGCGGGTTATTTACGAGATATTGTCATAAAAATTTTTTCCCCCCAATACCTTGTTTAGAAATTTGTCAACGAACAATACGTTCTAATGTTTTAACTTAGTTTCTAAGGAAGTCAAAAAAATAATAAGAAACGAATAGCTCATCACGTGTGTTTTAACGCGTATGGGTCGCAAGCATACTTCAGCCTGCCTGTCTTAGGACTGTTCTGCTTTGTATCCCCTCTAGCTACCATTCAGCTTGCGCACTTCTTTTATCTTTTTTCTCTTTCCCCCTCTCACTTGGCGCGCTTCCTCGTCCCCGTCCTCTCTGCTTCGCGCTGATCGACCGACGGTGAACAACTCACTACAACTGCTGCCTGGGCCGGTCCCGAACTCCGGCCCGTTGATACGACTGCCTCTCACCTAGCTGCCTTCTTGGTGACAACAACTGCCCGACGATAACTGACTGACTGATCGCGACTGAATGATCGCCCGCGACTGAATGATCGCCCGCGACTGAATGACCAAGAACCTTGGCTGCCCCCGAATTTAACCAGTCTCCCGATATATTCAAATTGGCTGTCAGCACATTGTCTCGACAGAAACAGGGACTTCCCTGGCGTCCCTCGCACGTTTTTTTGTATAGGATTTCGGTCTCGTCAGCGACTCGCTCGCTCAAACTAGGAGTGGAGGGAGGGGTGCTACAAGCGTCTCGGGGATTCCTGGCAGCTGTGTCGGCACTAATATCGACCGGGGGTTACCCTGTTTCCTTCGCCGAGGGCTTATATCAGCTAATTTTCGGGACTTTCCCTGTTCTTCTAGAATGCGGTTCATCCCCGGAAGTTTTTATACGGCGGGACTTCCCGGGGGTTATTTCTCAAGGTGTGAATACAGCGCAATTCCTATCCTATGTACTCGTCACGCGTCAATAATATAGACACGTGTATGACTTGGTCTACCATTTTCGATACCATCATTAAGTGCCACCATTAATTTTCAGTCTGCAGTTTATTTGTTGTGGGAAACTGGTAAAGTGGTGTATTTACTGAATGATTCAGCAAATTATTTTGCATCAGTGGCAGACAAACGTGTCCAAGGATTACCACAGAACAACGTATGTTCAGGAGTTGCAAATAGGTAAGTAGGTAAGTGTTTTTTAAAAATAATGTATTTCTAAACAGTTACTAGAATTTTAAAAAATGCACATGGCTTAGAAAACCACAATTTCACCTTGGTTTTGTTGTGTAGAAATAACATGTTCATTATTACGGAAAATCCAACTTCGTCAAAAAAAATTATGTATGCACGCAATGTGTTTAATATTCGAATCTGTACGAATAACAACATATTTATCACATTTTCTTTCAGTGAGGTTAAACTTTTCTAAGTTATGATAATATGTATATCACTTATGTACAAGCAAAACATTCCACTCGTCCATTAAAACAATATGTAATTCAAAATGATACAATCTCTTAAGAAGAGCTGCAAAACAATGCTGTCTCACGAAAGACAAAACAAAGTTTCCTCCTCTCTCAACCACATCAACCCACGATAAAATAAACAAAGCCCTAGCATTGTAAGTTGGCCATAACCAAAAAAAATTAGTTGGAATGGTAACCTAGTGACCATAGCATTTGATTATACACATTGATTTCTTTGTGGCTGTGCTTCTTTTCTATAACTGTCACAATTTAGTGAAATTAAATGAAATTATGTATATATACTAATAGTGGGTCACTTTCATCTTAGGCAGCCTTTCCACTGGTACGCGTTTGTGTGAACAAGCTGATGTCACATTGCGACGCCAGCGCTGTTGCGCCTTACGGCTTTGGTATTTCAACTCCCTGAAGTGACTTTCTCTATGCTCTGCTCTGCTCAGCTCCCGTTTCCTCCCCTGATTACCCTCCCTTGTTTTCCCCTCCTTGTGTATCGTAATTTTTTTTATAAAGTGGGCAAGTTAATATAAGTCGTTGCAAACTCTGTGCCGGCCTTATTCTACGCCTAGCCTACAACTATTCCTCGTCGGGTCGACGCCTGCTGGAGCTGCGAGAAGATTTGTAATGTGTCGTAAATTGTCAATTTACCCGTCCTTGGGACGTGGATGTACATGAGGCACTTATAAATTGTTTCGTTGTGTGTGCAGCCGTGATGTGGAGGAACATGAAACAATGAGTTGTGGACACAGCTTTGGGTCTGTTTAACTGTTTTTAATAATTGTGTGGCATAACTTTGTGTAAATTGTAGTTTTGGTTGCCTGCTTAAATTTGGTTTTGGTTCAACTAAATTCTGGCTTTGCTGCGTACTTCAGTTTGTTTTAACGTGTAGTGTTTAGTGTTATCTGCTGCCCAAGATTACCTTAAAGTCTAATAGTTTTGCTGCATGTCCACGACTCTTGTGTTGGGCATAAATAAGCAACCTTTTAAACGTGGTTGTCCGTTTTTCTTTTAATTGATTGGAGCTTTGATGGGTCTTTGGACTGCCTCCATCAATGTTCTATTTTAATGTGAATTTTTATTAGTTTCTTATATGTATTTTTGATAAAGAAGGCTTTACTGGACGTCTTAGGCTGCCCTCCTTTGGTTAAATGCTCCATTAATAATATCTAGTTAACTTTATTGGCATTTGAATTATTTGAAAAAATTGTCTATAATTATATTCAACTTTATAATGTGTGTTTGATAACGTCAATTTAGAGTGACGAGCTAATATAATATTTTTACGTTTTTAATTTGTTACAATTTTTTTAAAATTGTTGTATGCTTATTTGGATCTTAAAAGATTTGATGATGAAAGATTTTTATATGAATCAATATGGTGCTACCAATTTATGTAAATTTTGGATCAAAATATTTAGTTTAATTTGTTTTGTCTCAAACTATTTGTGCTTCGGAACAAAATGCCCGATGTACAACGGGTAGGCAGCTGTTTCCACTGTCCGTCCCTTCCCACTCCAAACACAGTTGCTTGGTTGCCATCTTGCTTGCAGAACACACAACACGAGAGTGTGGAAATGCTGCTTTATCCCCTCGCCTACGCCTTTTGTTGATGGGTGCCGCTGTGAGCGGCTGTGAAAACAGTCCCTTGCCCCTTCTTCTCATCTCCCTGAGACTCTGATCACCACCAATGTCAAGCTGGTAGATTGTTATCTCACGGCAGGGTGGAACTTGGTACAAAAACTACAAACCTTGTTTGAAAAGACAGTGGAAGTTGAGCAAATTTTTCACTGAGACTTCCGTTTCCGTATACTGGTGGTGAAAGCGCGCTTCCTTACACTGGAAAACTTTCAATGTTTACAAAGGCAAGGCTAATCAATTATTTATATTGGAGAATAGGTAACTAAAAACTACCCAACATTTTATGTTTGTCAAATTTGCAGAAAATTATTTGCAGTTCAGACATTGGCAGCAGCACAGATTCAGTCAGACATTGGCAGAAGCCAATTTGAGTCAGCACAGCTCTAACACTGCCTAAGAATTACTTCTGCATGCCCACAACCAGGAAGGTCAAACAGAAGATGAAAACTCTTAAGGCCACCTCCCAGATCATAAGCTTTCAGCATTTCTATAGACAAGAAAACCAATGTAATCCGTGACTGATGTTGGGAAAAAAAAAAATCTCGTCTATAGTCAGAGCGACTACATAAACCACTAAGAGTGTGCATCACATGCCAGTCAAATCAGTGATGCAGTATGTCAGGACTCTGAGGATTATGCAGGCATTATTGCACGTGAATCATTTCCGATCGAACAGTAAAGTGGGTAAAGTATTAATGAAGGGTCCTGGTGTTCAACATCGTTAGTAAATTAATTGATAAAATTCTATAAAAACTGCATTAAAAATGCTGTTTTCTTACCATTTTTAAATGGCTTTAAATATAAGCATAGTGAAGAAATCTCCATTTCGTCCTAATAGGACCAACCTTCCATTATTAACAAGAAACTTTGTCCCTTTGTCCTCCTCCGTCACAGCGGAAAATTGTGAGTACTCATTCAAGAACGGGCGCACTGCCCACACTTCTAGCATATTGGAGGTGCACAGAAATGCTGTAAGCTGATGACTCAAAGTGACTTACCGCTTGTTATCGTAAACTGGAGTGCTAAACTGATATTATTCTTCCCTTTTTACTCCCATTTATGGCATGAGCGCATGCACACACAAACGCATATGTTATACGACAGCTGAGTTAGGCCTGTTTTGATGCACACTCTTAAGCTGAAATTGTCATAAACCCTTACCAAGTTTCCTCGGTTCTTAATGTAGTATATTAAGGCTGCCTTCAATTGGGCACAGCTGTCCTTGTTCATCATCAGTTCGGCCAGGTTGACTTCGGTGACCGAGAAGTTCAGCCCCCAGTCCGTGAACTGAGTTGTGGTCATGTCTGATGGGAAGGTCTCAAAGCTCATATTGCTTCTGGCAAACACAAAAAAGCTTATCACATATCACTTTAGGGTGATGCAGAACTGAAAAATTACTTAAATTATCAGATAATGGAAGTGAGTATTAAGTATTGGAATAAAATAGTATCAGGTAATGTAAGCGAGTGTTAAGTATCGGAATAAAACAGTATCCGGTATTGGAATCAAGCATCTAAATTAATGAAACAGTCCACTTTCTCCAAAGAGAATCATAATACACGATACTCATTCCAATTAAAAGTACATTAGAAGTCTCCTATAATGACCCTTTTCCCATTTATAATGTAGAATTTTTCTGGTGCCAACTGTTACTCCAAAAGCACAGGGTTAAATATTCCCTGAAAAAATAAAGTCACGTTCCTTTGAATAATGTAACCTATCTCGAATTAAAAACTAAATTTCATGATGTTAAAACATGCCACAGAGCTTCAATTTACAACTTATTTCTGAGTACCAGAAAATTTTTTACATTTTCATGATAAATGCAAAATACTTTCTGTACACTAGGTTTCCCAACACTGTCTATAACAGCAGTACAAAATGTAAACAAACAACTACACAATTTAAAGTAGCATTACATCTTTCATTTCTAAGTTACTTATTACTAAAACATTACACATTGTAATATGTAGGAGTAGATTACTGATGTGCATCATACAGTAACAACATAACCAAAATAATATATTATACAGAGTTTCACAATTTCACACACGTACATCTATGATTGCAATTTTTGTTTTCATCTGATAAAGAACGTTATTTTGTCTTATGGTTTATCATCAGTATTGCTGTGTTTGAAAGTTAGTATACATGATTGTGCAACTGCATTCAAAAACAAAAAAAATTTACGTGTGCAAAAGTTAAATATTAATGTGTGGTATTTGTAATACACGTATTCAATGGGATTTAAAAAATGGCCTTGAACACACACCAGAAACCAACTTCAGCAACTGAAATTTACAGCAGAGAAAACAGATTCATTCAAGCGTCAAATAACAGTTCTTGGTATATTTGAAAGTCAAAAATATGCCAAGGTTAACAAGATTTTAATTATTGTAGATATACTGTGAAAATGTATATGCAAGCTAGTACACAATTAGAAAAACTGGATGATCCAACAGTTCTTAACTACTTACCAAAATTCATGCCATCGTGCGAGATAACGGACAATGTGGCAAAAGCTATTGATGACTCAGTTTTTAATGGAGTTCCTTCTTTTATACACACATTGCAACTGGCAGTAAAAAATGCATTGAAACATGATACTATGGCACAAATACTTGCAAAGTCTAGATGAATAGTTACAGTTTCCAGCTCAGTCAAAACTTCGTGATTTGCGGCAAGAACTTAACTTACCAGACCACCAGCTCGTGCAAGACGTATCTACTAGATGGAATTCATCATACTACATGATGTCTCGTCTTTCAGAACAAAAACGGGCTGTATCTTTATATCCGATTGAAACATCTGTAAATTTCGAAAATTTGTCTACTGAAGAGTGGAAAATGCTTGGAAAAAGCCATGAACTGCTGAAGCCATTCAAAGAGATTACCAAGATCGTAAGTTCAAATTGCTCATCGTTATCTGAAGTTATACCTCATGTGAAAACCTTGCAGAAATATTTAGAAAATTACTACGATGAAAACAATGAAATCATGGAAATAAAACGGCTGTTAGAAAATTATTTGAAGAGGAGATTTACCCTGGCAACTTTGTTGGATCCACGATATAAGCGGCAGTTTTCCGATGCTGAGGAACTTATAACCGCTAGGTCACAATTTTTATTGGAAACTCTGAAAAATTATCTGAGTGATGACTGACGCTGACAAAGATGAAGAATCTCTTTGTATCACCACCAATGAAGACAGCACGGAAACAGCAACACATCGTAATTTCTGGCAACGCTACCATGAACTAGCCTCAAGAAAAATCAAAACTGTTCAAGATGACAAGTCAAGTGCAGCTCACGAACTGTACTCGTACTTTGCATTACCGGTAATAAATCGTAACAATGATCCATTTGAGTGGTGGAACCGTAATAGTTCTAGATATCCTGAAATGTCGCGCCTCGCTAAAGTGTACCTTTGTTGTCCAGCTAGTTCTGTTTACAGTGAACGACTCTTTTCCAAAGCTGGTAATGTATACGAAACAAAGGGCAAAAACTTTTAGTCTTTCAACACCACAATTTGCCTATAATTAAAAAATATACTAACACTAACTAGAGTAACATGTGTACCTAAATGTCACTTTTGTTATATGATAGACATAGTGATTATGTAATGTATTCATTTTTCTTAAGTTTGAAATGGTTTCATTTAATATTATTCAGAGTTGTGCCTGCTTTCTTTAGGATTTAATTTTTGTTAAAGTTGTAGTCTTTTAGGTTTAAGGTTGAGTTTGATTGTTTGTTAATTACAAAGGAAAAGTTCCTGCCTCTAGTTTATATTTCTTTTAATAATGAATACATAGTGTTTGAAACTGTGATCCTAAAATAAATAATAAACAGGAGATTACATAATTATGTTCTTTATTCAGAGTTGTAGAAACTTGCATTCAGAATATATTTTTTTGTTAAACTTACTCATATAAGTACTATAACTACTAACTAAATATTTTATTCCTTCCTTTGTTCCTATTCCTAGATTATATTGCCAATTGTAAGACTGATACTAAAATAAAAATAATTAATAATGAAAGAATTTCATTTCAAACACCCTATTTTAAAAATAGTAATATGAATAAAGTAATGGCCCGACTAGTCGCTGACTATAAATATAGCCGGATAGTCTGCTTTACCGACTACTCGGCCAATAGTCGGTACATCCCTAGTTTCTACATAAAAGTTATATGCTTTCGTACAGAGCCAATTGCGTAGCAACGTACATGTAGTGACGTACATATACATATATATTTACTTTTTTCTGAATGTAATAATGTCTGTATTTTTTCACGCTATTAATTTTTATATATTTTACACATATAACAAGTGTGTCTACATGCGTGCGTGCGGTACCTGCAGTCTTTAATGTGATTATAATGAGTTTATTGTCTGGTAAGTGCATAGGCTGCTGCGAATATTTACTATATTTCTTCTCATAACCAAGCAATGACGATTTTATATATAATGTCGAGGCCTGTCCACATCATTTTTTCCCACATGTCGGGATGGTAATAACTATATATGTATTCATCGTTAAACATCCTCTTCTCCTAGATGTTGCAGTGGTCTTGTGGTCAAGATACCCGTCTGGCGACCCAAGTGGTGTCGGAACAATCCCGCACGCCACCAAGGCATTTTTTGAGATCCAAAACATCTACAGACTAAAAAAAAAATTCCCAGCGCTCCTGACGGCTACCGTTTGAACTCACCTCCCCGATGCTAGCGATCCCCTGCTGGCGACGAGTGAACCAACACACATGTACATAATGGGTGCACCGATACCAGCACTCCCAGCCGCGAACTGTAGAACTTCAAACACACTGGTGGCAGGTGTGAGGATCATAGATGGCCGTTTACAACAGCCGACTGGCGGCAGGCACTGGAATTAACGATGGCTAAGCACACTCTGGTGGTGGATGTGGGCATCAAAGATAGCCACCTACAGCAGACAACTAAGAGCGAGAATTAAATATGGCTGCCTAAAGCAGACGACGGTGGTGATGACATCCAAGATGGAGGACGCAAAACGCATGAGAGGAAAGGACGACGAGAGAGAAATTAAGGAGACTGGGACGAATATGAGAAGAGCCCTCAAGGGATAGAACGAGAGACAAGAAGGGATACCAGAGCATGAGAAAAAAACACAAGAGACAACATAAAGGAGACTACGAGGAATATGAGGTAAACACCCAAGGGATAGAACAGACTAAGGAGGAACAGGAAGGAATGACAGAGCATGAGAAAAAAATATCATCGGAATGTCAGAGCATGAGAAAACTAATCGGAATGCAAGGGCATGATGAGTCAAGGTGGAATGATAGAGCAGGAGGGAAAAAGGGAGATTTCAAAGGGAGAAAAGGGCAAGCCAAGATGGCCAACATTGATGAGGAATGACACGAGCAAAAGGTTTCAGTGTGACATCATCCAAGATGGCGAGCATGACTCCTGGCTCCCCACCAGGATGCCAGGTGTGCTAGAATTGGTATTTTTCTACTACTTAAAAATATTAATTTATTAATGTAAAATATATCATTTCCTCACGGGAAATATAATCACAGGCTGTATTGCTGCTGCTGCTGCTGCTGTTGTTAAGCATATGTGTGACAATGCAGTCTGCTTTTTCGTTAATTTCAGCTTGCTCAATTGTTTTTTCTGCATAACTGAGGTACCATTTTGCACAGAATGCATCACCGAATTAAATTAATTAATATTTAATTAATGAAAACAATATAAAATGTATAATTTCCTAATGGTAAATTTAAAACACAGACTGTATCGCCGCTGTATGCACAACATTGCGGTCTGCTTTTTGTTAATTTTAGCTCGCTCAGTAGTCTTTTCTGCATAACTGGTTTTGCTCAAAACACATCACCCTACAAAGTGACTTTATATTTAATCAATGTAAACAATATAAAATGTTTTATGTTTTATTTACTAGTGTGAAATGAGAATACGTGCTGTATCGCAGTTGTTTCTATTTCGCATATGTGCGATAATGCAGTATTTTTTGATAATTTTAAATCACTCGGAAGTCTTTAATGCATAACTCGACTATCTTTTACACGGCATACATTACCTTAATACATAAATTTCCATTTCATCAATAAAAACGTATAAATTTTCCATCATAGATTTTTGAACACGACTTCATTCATGTACCCCAGTTATCAAAATATGCTGTTTGGACGCAATTTTCACGTTAAGAAGGTGAGGGGCCACACTGGTCGAAATATAGCCACTTTGGTTCATACAGACAAATTTTGGAGAACCAAGAGTGTTTGTACCATCAAGGTTTGACTGTGAAAACTTCTGATTAGCCGGTTTCAGCTGAAGCACAGGTTGTTGCACACTGAATGGGAATTATCACATTACCAGATTCCTTTCCTTTATCGCAAATCTTAATTAAACTTCTAACAATTTCTCTAGCTTCGCTTTTGCACAGGTCTATTGTTTTTACGTTTCTCAGATATTGCAAATATTACAAAAGGTAAATAAAACATAGTAGCACACAAATACACAAGTTAATGACAAACAGCTGCTGATCTAATAAAGACAACAAATATGTATATCGCTATTCACATTACGACAAACAACGGCAGTAATACTTATAATTTGCCGGTAAATGCATGCGACACGAAACTGGATGAAAAACCAACTTAACGCAAATTGTCATGACATGGTCGGCCACGGCAAGTGGACTCCCAACCGTACCGTGCAGCACCCACGCATCGGTGCGCACAGAGGAAAGATGAGGAACTAGCGCACTGAGTGCGTCAGTGTATGGTTTTTCCCGTTTACAAGATGCACCGGTCCTGTTACCCGTGTATACCAGCATCTATGATGGAACCACCATATTCAAAGCTATCCCGTTAGACTTATAAGAGGTAGTTTTATAACACTGTGATTATTTAAATGTTTGCATATGGCACAGAATGCCCCAAAATGATTATTAAAAGAGGAAATGTTATTTCAAAGAGAACTGTGAGAATTTAGCTACACTAAGATGCCACCTGCTTTTCTGAAAACTCTTGGCACAAGTATTTGGCATTCTGTATAGTTAAGAGGGTAATATTTAATTTTTATTNATTGGCATTCTGTATAGTTAAGAGGGTAATATTTAATTTTTATTTTAATATTCTTCCATGTAGGGACCTCGTATTGGAACAGTCCAGAACATTGGGCACCATGGTAATAAAATGGCCCCACAGTTCCAGCATTTCTGCTCCTAACTTTACAAACTTAAATTACCATGAGCAATATTTTTTATTATAGAAATAATAATTTAAAGGCTTGTTATTNCTCCTAACTTTACAAACTTAAATTACCATGAGCAATATTTTTTATTATAGAAATAATAATTTAAAGGCTTGTTATTATGTTAGCGTGTGCAATGTAATTGTACGTTTATTTTCAAGATTTTTACATTTGCAGGTTTGCTTACCCTTTTCAGCACATAATTTGCAAATCACACAAAAAGACTCTGAAAGAATTTATTCAAGCTAAGTAAAGTTTGGAATCATACTTATTTTATATTTAAAAAGGTTTTCTGTACCTACATTAACTTGTCATTGTTTTTATTGGGGGTTATTCAAGCTAAGTAAAGTTTGGAATCATACTTATTTTATATTTAAAAAGGTTTTCGGTACCTACATTAACTTGTCATTGTTTTTTTTGGGGGTTAAATAAATATTTTTCCTTGTGTTTCGCGGCAGACAGCGGCAAGCTTCGCCACTGCTTCTCCACGCCAAGTTAGTCTGGTGCCAGTGGATGTAGGTGCAGGGCATGTTTCCTGTACCTAGGGGACGTCACACTTTTGCTTTAACCATGTTAGCTTGAAATAGTTTACAACCAACCAGAACCTCTTAATTATTTCACCTCCCGTAGAAACTGCACCAGCTCCGCAAACTCGTCGCACCCTGAAGACTTTACGACATCTCTAATTTCAGTAGATTCTCTAGTCATCGTTTCTCAGGGGACTGACACAAATTTCAATACTTGTGGACTGCCAATGAATGTGGGCTTGAAGTGGAGATAAATAAAAAAATGGGACCACAGAAAATGTTCCATGAATGCAGACATTCAATCCATCTGGGTTCAGTACCGTATTTGCCTCACATTTGTTGGCTGCTTGCGTACCACGTTAGCTATCGGTGGGCCCTAGGCACCAGGACCGCTGAACTTTTCAATCTCAGCTGTGTGCTACGAGTGTGATTGTAACGTGTTTAAATACTCTCTATAAAGCAGTGAAGCNTACTTAAAAATATTAATTTATTAATGTAAAATATATCATTTCCTCGCGGAAAATATAACCACAGGCTGTATTGCTGCTGCTGCTGTTGTTAAGCATATGTGTGACAGTGCAGTCTGCTTTTTTGTTAATTTCAGCATGCGCAATTGTTATTTCTGCATAACTGAGGTACCATTTTGCACAGGATGCATCACCCAATTAAATTAATTTATATTTAATTAACGAAAACAATATAAAATGTATAATTTCCTAATGGTAAATTTAAAACACAGACTGTATCGCCGCTGTATGCACAACATTGCGGTCTGCTTTTTTGTTAATTTTAGCTCGCTCAGTAGTCTTTTCTGCATAACTGGTTTTGCTCAAAACACATCACCCTACAAAGTGACTTTATATTTAATCAATGCAAACAATATAAAATGTTTTATTTACTCATGTGAAATGTGAATACGTGCTGTATCGCAGTTGTTTCTATTTCGCATATGTGCGATAATGAAGTATTTTTTGATAATTTTAAATCACTCGGAAGTCTTTAATGCATAACTCGGCTATCTTTTACACGGAATACATTACCTTAATACATAAATTTCCATTTCACCAATAAAAACGTATAAATTTTCCATCATAGATTTTTGAACATGACTTCATTCATGTACCCCAGTTATCAAAATATGCTGTTTGGATGCAATTTTCACGTTAAGAAGGTGAGGGGCCACACTGGTCGAAATATAGACATTTTGGTTCATACAGACAAATTTTGGAGAACCAAGAGTGTTTGTACCATCAAGGTTTGACTGTAAAAACTTCTGATTAGCCAGTTGCAGCTGAAGCACAGGTTGTTGCACACTGAATGGGAATTATCACATTACCAGATTCCTTTTCTTTATCGCAAATCTTAATTAAACTTCTAACAATTTCTCTAGCTTCGCTTTTGCACAGGTCTATTGTTTTTACGTTTCTCAGATATTGCAAATATTACAACAGGTAAATAAAACATAATAGCACACAAAAACACAAGTTAATGACAAACAGCTGCTGATCTAATAAAGACAACAAATATGTATATCGCTATTCACATTACGACAAACAATGGCAGTAATACTTATAATTTGCCGGTAAATGCATGTGACACAAAACTGGATGAAAAACAACTTAACACAAATTGTCATGACATGGTCGGCCACGGCAAGTGGACTCCCAACCGTATCGTGCAGCACCCACACNAAGTGGACTCCCAACCGTACCGTGCAGCACCCACGCATCGGTGCGCACAGAGGAAAGATGAGGAACTAGCGCACTGAGTGCGTCAGTGTATGGTTTTTCCCGTTTACAAGATGCACCGGTCCTGTTACCCGTGTATACCAGCATCTATGATGGAACCACCATATTCAAAGCTATCCCGTTAGACTTATAAGAGGTAGTTTTATAACACTGTGATTATTTAAATGTTTGCATATGGCACAGAATGCCCCAAAATGATTATTAAAAGAGGAAATGTTATTTCAAAGAGAACTGTGAGAATTTAGCTACACTAAGATGCCACCTGCTTTTCTGAAAACTCTTGGCACAAGTATTTGGCATTCTGTATAGTTAAGAGGGTAATATTTAATTTTTATTTTAATATTCTTCCATGTAGGGACCTCGTATTGGAACAGTCCAGAACATTGGGCACCATGGTAATAAAATGGCCCCACAGTTCCAGCAGCATTTTTTCTCCTAACTTTACAAACTTAAATTACCATGAGCAATATTTTTTATTATAGAAATAATAATTTAAAGGCTTGTTATTATGTTAGCGTGTGCAATGTAATTGTACGTTTATTTTCAAGATTTTTACATTTGCAGGTTTGCTTACCCTTTTCAGCACATAATTTGCAAATCACACAAAAAGACTCTGAAAGAATTTATTCAAGCTAAGTAAAGTTTGGAATCATACTTATTTTATATTTAAAAAGGTTTTCTGTACCTACATTAACTTGTCATTGTTTTTATTGGGGGTTATTCAAGCTAAGTAAAGTTTGGAATCATACTTATTTTATATTTAAAAAGGTTTTCGGTACCTACATTAACTTGTNTTATTCAAGCTAAGTAAAGTTTGGAATCATACTTATTTTATATTTAAAAAGGTTTTCGGTACCTACATTAACTTGTCATTGTTTTTTTTGGGGGTTAAATAAATATGTTTCCTTGTGTTTCGCGGCAGACAGCGGCAAGCTTCGCCACTGCTTCTCCACGCCAAGTTAGTCTGGTGCCAGTGGATGTAGGTGCAGGGCATGTTTCCTGTACCTAGGGGACGTCACACTTTTGCTTTAACCATGTTAGCTTGAAATAGTTTACAACCAACCAGAACCTCTTAATTATTTCACCTCCCGTAGAAACTGCACCAGCTCCGCAAACTCGTCGCACCCTGAAGACTTTACGACATCTCTAATTTCAGTAGATTCTCTANTAGAAACTGCACCAGCTCCGCAAACTCGTCGCACCCTGAAGACTTTACGACATCTCTAATTTCAGTAGATTCTCTGGTCATCGTTTCTCAGGGGACTGACACAAATTTCAATACTTGTGGACTGCCAATGAATGTGGTCTTGAAGTGCAGATAAATAACAAAATGGGACCACAGAAAATGTTCCATGAATGGAGACATTCAATCCATCTGGGTTCAATACTGTATTTGCCTCACATTTGTTGGCTTTTTGGTGTACCACATTAGCTATCGGTGGGCCCTAGGCACCAGGACCGATGAACTTTTCAATCTCAGCTGTGTGCTACGAGTGTGATTGTAACGTGTTTAAATACTCTCTATAAAGCAGTGAAGCGAATGCTCAAAAAAACCAACTTCACGGAAGTGTTGTGGGACCTGGTCCACTCCAGGTGAGCTTTCAGTAATTCACTTATCATGCTTAAAGTGTGTTACGTACCGCAGGATGTTACGGTGTGGTCAGGCCTTAGCTGAACGGCTTGCCTGATCACACCTTCAAACATAAAAGAGCGGGATTGCAACGCCACCATTTGGTCGTCGACAGTTGCAGAAATACCCTCCACCGGTCACTGAGCGCGGCCGCAGAACCACGCGCTTGATATAGGCCGTCGTTAACCGTCTCGTCTCGTCGTCGTCAGTCATCATTAGTCCTTTAGGCGACCCTACCAGCCAAGCAGACCAGGAAGATGGGTGTCCGGCCGTCGCTAACCGTCTCCTAGATTCAACCTCCGGNCTGATATAGGCCGTCGTTAACCGTCTCGTCTCGTCGTCGTCAGTCATCATTAGTCCTTTGGACGACCCTACCAGCCAAGCAGACCAGGAAGATGGGTGTCCGGCCGTCGCTAACCGTCTCCTAGATTCAACCTCCGGCAACATTAACAAGGTGATGACGTTCCGGTTAGGGTTATTTAAAATGGTGTGAGTGAAGTAATAATAAACATAATATTAAATTCAATGCAAAGCTCCCCCGGTCAATGGTAACTTAAATAGATAATGTATAAAATCTTCATGTAATAAACCTTATACTATTTTCTGTGCTCTACCGAATAATGAGTAATTATTTGAGATACGCCCCCAACATACTTTCATGTACGAATTGGCTGAAAAGCAAGGACCATAAGGGGTGGTACTAACAGCTTCGCTCATCCGTAACGTGTACTTAGTAGCAGCGTAGAGGGATGTCGCCACGTGGTCGATGGCCGCACTCCTGTTTCAAGAGACGCTCATTCTCGTCAAGAGCTAGCCTGGTAGACAAGTTGGCGCCCATCACCTCGCTTTCATTAATATTCTGTGTTAGGGAAGTGTTCTGCTTAGGTGGGACACTGCGAATCCATTCATAACATTATCTCCATCTGCTCTACATCATTCCTATGAATAACACAAGTTACTTTAACACCACTTTACAACTGATATGACTGTACACACAGGTAGTAGATAAGTTCACTTGCTAGTACGAGGTTAACGGCAGTGTAGGGAGGGGTAGTGTGTGTTAGAAAGAAGGATAATGTTAATTGACATTTTCCCCANGTACGAGGTTAACGGCAGTGTAGGGAGGGGTAGTGTGTGTTAGAAAGAAGGATAATGTTAATTGACATTTTCCCCAGAGTTTCACTAAAGTTTGTTGTGCTGTATTGATCGCAGGAGGAGCTAAAAGAGGGGAGGTGGCAAACTAGAAGGGTGGGTGCCCAAGCAAAAGTGAGACGGAGATAATGCAACGGAATGTGTCTGCACTCACTATGAGTTACGTCGCACACTGTTTAAAGCTTCTTTTTTTTTTCACCAATGAGAGGTTGTTATTTATACTTCTGGTGCATCATTTCATTCATAGAACATATACATTTTTAATTAAATGCATATATTGTTTAATTTTAATTTGGTTTTAGGCCAGAGGCGATAAAATATGGCTGTGATGTGCTCGATAAAACTTTGCACCGCTCAATGCTTTAAACATTTTTGGTGACATAGGGAGGGTAAATATATGCTTATCAGGTATCATTTTATTTGGAAGACATCTGCTTATTAAAAAAA
Source organism: Clitarchus hookeri (assembly GCA_002778355.1). Classification (NCBI taxonomy): domain Eukaryota; kingdom Metazoa; phylum Arthropoda; class Insecta; order Phasmatodea; family Phasmatidae; genus Clitarchus; species Clitarchus hookeri. The sequence goes on from NQII01000097.1 coordinate 37,489, forward strand.
GTGTGTTTTACGCCACTGACTAATATAAACTTTAAGCAAAAATTTCACTTTAAAAATAATTTTTTTTTTTTTAGGAGTTAAAATTGGTTATTTTTAAATTTTGCGACAACAGCGACCTTACAATGGTATTTTTGGGAAGAACCAGTGTCCAATTGGGGCTCTACTATAAATGCCTTTCAGATATAAATTTTTTCAGAAGATGTCTATCTATTAAAATTAATTTATATGTAATTAAAAATGGGTCATTTTTGCATTAGAGACTATTGAACTTGCACTTACAATGCTTGGCCAAATCTTGCACTACTCAATATTTTTAACATTTTGGGTGTCATGGGGAGGCTAAGTATACACCTCTCAGGTATTACCTTTTTCAGAAGACATCTGCCTAATAAAAAAATTTATATTTTATTTTAAAACACTGTAATTTTTACACTAGAGACGAATGAACATGGACTTCAAGCATAAAATTGCATATTTGGATGTACTGGGGTTGGGGATGTGTCAAAATTGCTCAATATTTCCCAAAATATTTATAGCAACCAACCTGTCATAACCACCCTATTTCCGTAAACCGTGAGGGGTTGCTTCAGTAAGGTTACACTGTATTAAAAGAAAAGTTGAGCAATTAAAGCATGGTTTGTTTAGGTACAAATGGGTTTGAGACATTATAGCAGGTTGGGCTTCACTAATCTACGTATAGAGTTGTAGAGTGTTGCTCCAATAAGGATGGTGTCCTTGGATCACAGCACAAGGAATATGAGTTTTGTTGGGACAGGTCTGAGGCCCCTATGCAGTTTTCTCAGCACTGGCCTAACGAATAAGACAGTGGCTTCTATACAGTTTGGGCAGACCTAGATCGCATTTTAAGATGATGAGTGCTGGTCCCAACAAGATAACAGAATTAGCAGGCAACCTATGATATAGGATCATCCTTTTAAGCCATTACGATTGACACTCGACTGCAGCTTGCACTGAATACAGAATTGTGGAGTGGATTGAAGAGATTTCGGCGGCTCCTAAAAAGGTCTTGAGAGCCGATGAGGGTGAAATGAGATGGAAAAGGAGCAGTGGCAGAATGCAAGGGTGGGGGAAATGGGAGGTCCCTCAGAAAACCCGCTATCAGCAGTATTGTCCAGCACGATTGCCATGTGTGAAAATCCAGGAAAGACCTCACTAGGAATCGAACCCAGCTTGCCTTAGCAGGTGGCAAGCACTTCAGTTGCTACACCACCATGGCCACTACAGAATTGTAATTAATATTCATCAACAACTGGAATTACTATTAATGAGATGAGTACGTGGTATGTATCATTTGATTGCAGTATTCCAGAGAAATTGCTCTTTTATAATATGTAATGTAAGGTACTTTACCATGATACAGTCTTNGACCGTGATACAGTCTTTATATATCAATTTGTTAACATGTTTTTAAACAACAGAGTCACAATAATCTTCTGAGTGGCGGCTTATAAGGTAGGTTTCGATTTAGGATAGGTTTCTCCAAAATCTATATTGTCACAACACTACGACTTCCGTGTTTTAACTTAAAATAATTGCAAAAATAATATTTTGCTGAATCAACTAATTAAAAATTGGAAGAATGTACGTATTTCCGGAAAACTATATATGGCAGCTTTTTCCAGAAGACTTCCCGAAAAACCGGAAAGGTTGGCAGGTATGCTGTATCAATACTACTGGAAATATTATATTTGAAAAAATTTCACCTCAACTCTTTTACAAAATAAAGTATGTCATTGATTGTAATCCGACACCAAATGTAAGCCGTCCTCAAACTTTAAAACGCTCTGAAAAAGAAAATAATATGACACAGAATTTTGAATGTCCCACGCGCAACACGCGGAGAGGTCATTGACCAGCCGGTCGAGACAGAGAAGGGGAAGCCCAGCGGCGAGAGGAGTGAAACAATCTACCCCTCCCCTTCCAAACCAGTTTGCACACCAATGAAGGGCGTAAAGATGTTATGCTGGTTGCTAGGCAACTAGCTCCTTCCCCACCAGCCGTGTAAGGGGAGGAAACAAACTCTGCCAAATATTACCGAGGATAGCCAAAGCTTACGCAATCCAAGTCATATCTTGATTGATCGACACTTATGTGGCAACACCATGCTCGCATTGTGTGGAATGTATGTAGTTCAAGTAATTAATAATATTTAACTTTAAAAAAGTGTGATTTTGAGACAAGGAATAAATAAGGTGATTAAAATTTACTTCGTTGTTCTCTTCGATAATTAATCAATATAAAATACGTCCTCTATTTTTTCCGTACACTTACGCCTATTGCGAATTCACTGGGCTTGGGTTCAGTGCTTATACATTATATGATGACAAAATGTGTCAAATATGCCCTTCCAGGATATCAGTTTAATCACAAAGCATGTGTCTATTAAAATAAATTAATATAAATCTGCCGATCTCCCCGCAATAAGCTCCTGAAAATGAACTTTATGTTTGGTATTACAAGTCGCTTAATGTTCAAACAATTTTCGGCAACAATAGAAGGGCATATCATTTTTTCAGTAGATGCTGCCTATTGAGTTAAATTAATAGTTTATTTAAAAATCATGATTATATACAAGATACAGTTACACACCAACTTTAAAAAGAAAAAAAAACAACCTTTAATCAGAAAAAAATAACATCTGTGCAAAAAAATAATTCCTCGTTATAATATATTGCCTATCATTTCCAGGCAAAACCATTTGCTTTCAAATACTAGTGAAGATAGGTGCACGCGCAACTACCTATTTTGGGCAACGGATAATACGATCGCCGGCATGTTAAGGGCTGAGAGCAAACATGCAATGCCGAAAGAGAGAGAGAGAGAGAGAGAGACACAGAGAGAGGACACAGCTTTTTTTTGCTAGACGACAGCTTACCCTCTCGAAGGCATGTAAGTGGAGGAAGAACGTGCATGGCTGAGAGAGAGACAGAAGAGGAGAGAAAGATAGCAAGTACGCCTCGCTGGTTACTAGGAAACTGCTTCCTCTCACGTCAGGCATGTAAGGGAAGGGAGCATTCGAGACTAGCCCGCACCTTTGTCTATGGAGTTGGTGACACAATCAGCTAAACTGGAGAAGGGTACCGCTAAGTAGTGATAAACGTATTTCATACCCAGTTATTAGACGTTTGCATAAACAAGAGCTTAAAAACTACGTTGTGGGAAATCTTCAGTGATGGGACCAAAAAATACTTTGATTGATGATACACCCGATAAATGATACAAGCTTGTAAATGTATCATTATTTATCTAGGAATTTTGCCGGGACCACGGAAAATTAACTGTGGATACGGTTTATCGGTAAATGCGTTTTTGGTACATCGAGAGTCCACCGTATGCAGCCTGTAACCTCGTATGCATCTGAAGGGTAAATTCCTAGGTTACCAAAGGCAGCATAGTTGCATAGGAGCAGAGAGTAAGGGACAAGGAGACCTCCATTTTATCAAATGGCAGCATCCAATGTGGGTGGGTCAGTGCATGGCAAAACATTCCTCACGCTGTACAACCGATTACTATAGGGAGCAGCCAAATGCTTGGCAGCAGCCACCAACCCAAGTAGGGGTGGTCATAAATTATATGGGTTACTGTCCACTTCAAGTCTCATGATAGCTATTTCAGTGGGGGTGTGAGAGGTACAAACAGGCGACGGAGGGACAAAGGGTAGTAAATATAGGAGATTGGGAAACAGGCTTATCAGCCGTGGGCGTGGATGTGATAATGTACATTCTAAAAACATAACTCCGCAGTCTCTTCAGTAGTGAGTGACGCGGTCACGATGGAGCAATACGGCCATCCCGAAAAGTGATACACAGCAGAGAAAGAGAGGTGATTGAAAATGTAACTTTAGCATGTGAGTGATGACGAAACAAAGGCCAAATGTTTGCACGTACCGATAAATAAAAAACTTGGAAGAGCAGCATTATCTAGAGGCATAAACGTATAGTATCTTCTCAGAATTCACAAGCACAGCACAGAAAAACCTGAAGAAGCAGAGATAACTCCTGGCAAAAACAGGTAAGTTACACTATCAAAAAAGGGGTGCATGGGCCCTACCAATTGTAATAGTGCATAGAAAACTATTTTGTTTAGTAGTGGGCATTAAACTATTTTCTTTTCAATTCAACAACTATTTGGTGAGGTTAATTACAACAAAATACTTTGTCGCTACGACATAATTATTTTTCAATTGTATTTATTAGGGATGGGTCGAATAACCAAAAATGTTGATTCCGGTTCCGGTGCCGATTCTACAATTTAAATATCGGTTCCAGTATTCGGTTCTATGTATTTTGAATACTTGCCTTTTGCTTGCAACTTTATTAAACCAATGCAGGTAAAATTCATTAAATGTTTTATTTAACCGTTATATGGAAGAATTGAACAATAACAAAGTGTGAAAATAAGTTTTAATGTATACAGATAAACTTGTTGTATTAAATTTATTTAAGTATAGTAAATATGTAAAAAATTACTCTTTTTTTACATTAATATGTGGTGATTGTGATATGTTTGTAAAATACTTTAATTAAATAACTCATGGCCCTCAAACCAAAACATTGTGGCCTGCTGTAAGATACAAGTAACCTACAAAGGTTCCTTAAAAGAAGGTCAACAGCTGTGGTGGGCCGGATTTCTTATCTTTTTTTGCTTCTTTTATGGTGTCTGGGCGGCCCTTGTCTTTTACACAGTGACTCCCTGGTTTTTTTGCCTTGCTGGAATGTGACCCCTCAAAAAAAAAAAGTCTCCTCTCCTCTCTTACTCCAGCCTGCCCGCGGCCATCCTACCTAACAAAGAAGGCTTGGAAGAATGTATTGATTGGCTAACAGTGTTGTTTACAGGGGAGGGCTGAGAGTTAAGAGAGTGAGAAGGGAGAGGAGTGTTGATGTAGAGTGAGAGATGAGATAAACTAATCCCATACACTTCCCTCCAAACATCACCCTACAGTTTACGACTACCCCTCCTTAATTGTTTTTCCCTGTAAAGCATGCACCCCAGAAATTTTTTCCTTTATGTTGGGGAAAAAGGGGGCTCTATACATGAGTAAATACCATAGTTATTTTTGTAACAACAGAGTTTTGCCTTTGCTGTGTAGAACCAAGAACGGAGTAATTGTTGTTAACCTAAAACCGGTTCCGAGTCAAACCTCAAGAACCGGTATAAATTGGAACCGAAGAACCGAACCGACCCATCCCTAGTATTTATATAGATGAAATGACTACTAACTGAGAGGATAGGTATTATTCTCCCGCATTACCAATCTTGTTTTCATTGGTATGTCTATCTTACAATAAGTCTTACACTATGGCACATCAGTGAATTGAATTATCACACCACATGCATTCTATAAGACCACCAAGAATTTTAATATTTCGGATACTGTTTTACCGTTTGATGGCAACACACCTACTTATGACCCGCAGTGCGTGTTGCATCATTCATGAGAACATCGCTATAGTACGTTGACTTTTATACGGACATAAAAACGACTGCCCATTTAACATTGGTTGAGCTGTGAACTGTGCCAATTCACTCGCACAATTTTTCGCTATCTTGGTGTTTTTGATAAATGTAATGTGTAATATAAAACATTATGTAACACATTTGATTAGCTGTATTTACAGTAATATTTTATATTAAATCACACATTTTCCAACATATGTTTAACCTATGAAAACAGATTATTCATTGTGCATGTTGTTACTATGTTGTCAATGTAGAAACATGACCGTCTAAGTTGGACTGCAAATGTTCTCCGCTTTAATTTTACAATAGTTTATTACCTGAAAAAGTAGCAAAATAAATCTTAAATAACTTATTCATATGTATATATATGTGCATACGCAGTGAGTAAAGCCAGCTCGGCACACATAACGTGTATGTACATAAGCAATATATGACAAATGTCTATGATAGTACTAATGATATGCTTTTTAAATTATATAATTACATTCATTAAAGCTGCGTAATAACGTAACACCAGGTGACAAACTTCCAAATTATATGTTCCTCGTTAATCAAATTATTTGTACCAACAGTCATGCCACTGCGCAAGTGAATACTAAATTGTGTAAACCACACATTACCACATGTAAGTACATTCATTACTCGAAGAAGACAGATCTCTCGTATAGTGGGGTTTACATAGTAACACAGTTCTATATGTCGTGCATATTGTAATATAATCTAAAATTTAACATAATATGAAATGTGACGTCTTTATTTGTAAAGCATTTGTTTGGAAATCAAATACGTTATTTATTTAAAAAAATAATTATATTTAAATTTTATTTCCACATGAAAAACCCATACTACAAACTAACATTTGTAATTACAAAACTAGAAGATTTTTCTTACACATAAGTCAATGCGAGTTTCTTATTTGAAATCTGTGCATTGCTGACAATGTACACTTATAATAATGTGTATATGACTATACAGCACATATGATCTGTGACACATAAATAGACCGCCCACAACGTTAGAAGGACACTGACTTACAGAACTCGACCAGCTTATGTTTGTTTTTTGGTGATAATTTTTGAAACAATAAATCAGAGTTGTGATTACAAGGTAAAAGGTTGTACTGATGTTTAAGTAATGCTTCCTACTTGCCGACGTTTCTTTTTATACACATCTCACAATGGACCGAAACATATCGTAGCACAGCACTCTTTCCCCAACCCAAATGTTTTCATAATGGTTCGTAGCTGTCGGCCGAGTGCCCTGCAGTGCAACAGCCCTGTCACAAGTGTGCTGACCGGTCCGTGCCGAAAGCAGCAGCTAGGGACCGCAACTGTCAAGACGTTTGAAATTAACAGTACCTGTAGGCGTGCAGCAATGGACAAGGGCATATACACAGTAACCCTGCGACTTGACAAAAGTAGCATTGGGTGCACAACTGGGACAGAGACTACAAGTGCTAATAACCCCATTTATAACTCACCAACAAATATGGCAACCAACAAATTTGTTTTGCACTGTTTATTCCAGAAAACACGTTACACAATGTAATTTTAGGAAATGTGATGCATTGTTTTAAATGTAAAATTTAAAAATATTTGAATAAAAATTTACAATTTTTNATGTAATTTTAGGAAATGTGATGCATTGTTTTAAATGTAAAATTTAAAAATATTTGAATAAAAATTTACAATTTTTAGAGAAAACGGACAGCAAGAAATTAAATAGAAAGTTTCATGTATAATTTTTAGAATTAACAAGCACAATTATATGTACTTAAGACACGTTCCCCATTTAATTTTGTTTTTGTATTACAATAAAAATGTATGGTTGTGAGCTGTGATTTTGATTGGCACAACATATTGTTAGTACTTAATAGTTAAATATGGCATTCTAAAGAGTGCCCAAAGTTCTCGCAAATTTACAACTATGAAAGGTCTGGTAAGATTATATGCACAGAACATATATAGTGATTTCAGTTAACAGCAGTGGTACCAAATTTTAATATAAGCCACACTTGTAGGGTAGGATGTTGCTATTTAATACTTAAAATCCCAATAATGTTAATATTGGCATACAATATATGCAGTATATCAGTATTGACTCACCACTAATCTTTTGTGACCGGAGCAAACAATTTGAATTATTCTCTCTATCATTAAAAATAATAATTCTAGTAATGAACTAATATGAGATCTACATTAACAGTTATAGAAACACCAACATTTTAAAGATTGTTTATATATGTTGGTTTACTTATGATCTGGATAAATATTTTTATTTTGAAAGTAATCTAGAGCCACTACCCTCAGTATTATCCATTAATGATAGCGTTCTGTGTGAACCCCAGACACGCACGCTTTTTTACAGCCATGTAGAGCAGTCCGGCACAATATTTGCTCCAGTAGATTTTATTTTACTTTGTAGTGACTGCCCATCCTAATGCTAGGGAGGTGTTGCACCTTCAGTTTTAAATATGCATGGGTATGTTAAAAAGAGAGACCCAATACATTAGATATTAGCATTTTAGTGCTTTTATATTGAGTATACTGCCTTCTCCACGTCCACGACCAGTAGATGAGTATGACTGATCAATGGGTAGAGCATTTTCGAAGCAATGTCAGCGAACTCGTTTACATGTGCTCTGAATTAATATACATTGGAAAATTTTTTGAATAAATTTAATTTAGAACTTTTAACGTAATTTTTTAAGATTTTTTATAAGAGCGTAAATTTCTTAATAAATACCAAAAGCAAGCAGTTTATAATTTTTTCATGTCTCTAGCTGTGCAGAAACTTTTTACAAAACTGAAATTGATTTCATTGGTGCAAGAAAAAGGAGATAATCACTTCCACGTGATTTGCTTATTTTATCTAATATGTTTTAATGAGGTGATCTAGCNGTGCAAGAAAAAGGAGATAATCACTTCCACGTGATTTGCTTATTTTATCTAATATGTTTTAATGAGGTGATCTAGTAAATTTTTCCTACACAGATATTTTTACTATAATTTACTTTAACAACAGTATTTGCTTGGAATTAAAAATTCTGATTTTTCAATTAAAAGGATGATCAATTTCTTTATTAATTTTCTTCAGCACAAAAACACTCTTTCCTTGTCTCAATAAAAGTCACTNTTAAAAGGATGATCAATTTCTTTATTAATTTTCTTCAGCACAAAAACACTCTTTCCTTGTCTCAATAAAAGTCACTTATTCATAAACGAGAGTCAAGCGTATTTGGTGTAGTTTGAGATTTGTTAGTTATGCTTTTTCCAGTGTTTCTGTGCATACAAATCGCACAAAAATTGTTTGTCTTTGTCGTATCTTTTACATGTACCATTGCAGTGTTTAATGTTATCATTTTTTTCAACGGTATTTAAATTTTGTTCCTATTCAGCAATTAATATTGCCTTGCATTTACACTGAAAAGTCGCTTACCTTGATTGGAATTACGAATTGTCAGTTAAATAATTTTCTTTTGGTTCGAAACCTCCTTTTCCTCACGCACGTTTTGCATTAAAAAGGGTTTCCGTTGTGTCGGCGTCATTAAAGAAGCAGCCAACCAGTTGAGCAAAGAGGAATTCTGCAGTGCTTCGCAAGTCTGCATTGCATCACACACACGCCCAACCACACACACATATATTTTCTTACAGTATCACCCAACACAAATTAAAAACCCACAAATATATAAACTCTGTTCTACTATCAAATATCCGACACTAATTTTTACAATTTTAATTTATCAAAGCAATGAGTTAAGCACACATTTTATTCGGCAGCATTACATGATTCCACAAAGTATCATTCCTGGGNAATTTATCAAAGCAATGAGTTAAGCACACATTTTATTCGGCAGCATTACATGATTCCACAAAGTATCATTCCTGGGTTATAAGCTAAATTATTAATACAAATATAACTGTACAATCTTGACATTTTTCAGTAACTGTACTCAAATCTATAAACCCAATACGCCTCTAACTTGACAATTCACCTTAACACAATACTTTGCAGTCATCCTTGTCTANAATTTATCAAAGCAATGAGTTAAGCACACATTTTATTCGGCAGCATTACATGATTCCACAAAGTATCATTCCTGGATTATAGGCTAAATTATTAATACAAATATAACTGTACAATCTTGACATTTTTCAGTAACTGTCCTCAAATCTATAAACCCAATACGCCTCTAACTTGACAATTCACCTTAACACAATACTTTGCAGTCATCCTTGTCTATAAATTATAAGAAAATGGAATGGGAACTAATCTTACGTGCTGGACTGGTCAGCATGCATGGAATCTGACGGCAGCACAGACATCAGACCATGCATCGTGGAGAAGAACACAGCCCCATCATCGTGTGGTGCCCCGCACAGCAACTTGTCCCTTGGCGATATGAACTGGACAATATTTGGGATGTCCCCCAGCCCTCCAGCTGCCAATGTACAAAAATCACTATTATTCATCTGTATATTTACATGCTTTCTTTCTGTAAAACAAACTGCAACAATTAACACAATTGGGGATTTAATGACCACCACAGGGATGGAAACTAATCAAGAGGTCAACAATACTAATATTACTGACTACAAAAACATAAATATTGATTAAATACTGACAAATTACTGGTGCAAATATTGCTGAAAAATAAAAAACCAAGAAAATTGAAAATCTGTATTAAATGGAATACCAATACCAATACGCAAATTTGAAAATATGAAAGAAATTTTACATATTTTGACCCACCCGACCCATACACTTCAAAATGGAGGGATGGAAACAATTTTCAGATATGCACTGCTTGGAGTAATGTTATACGCAATGTGTAGCAAAATATTTTTCTGCTGATTCCCCTCAAATTTCTAACTGTTTTTTACAGAATTTTTTACGGTTCCTCAAAAATGGGTGCAATAAATGGGACTGTAACAGTGAGATTCTACTGTACATATTTAATAGTAAAGGTATATACCTAAAGTTGCAAATTAGTGAAATTTTCATTAAATTAACTGAAGTTATTTGAAATTGCAAATAAAAAACACTAAGTGATAGAAAAATAACTGTCATATTCAAATGTAAAGTAGTAAAAATGTATCCTGTTTGAGCAATCAATTACAACAATTTATACAGAATTAATTTTTTGGTTTGTATAGTAATTTGCCACTGCTAGAATCAAGATTTGAGAGTCTCAAAGAAAAAAATAAAACTCAAAATAGCATATGTTTAGTTTACTTGAGCACGTGTTTATTTAAAATAAACATTAGGCTCCTTTTTTTTTTGTAATAAAGTTACAAAGGCAGAATTTTAAGTTTTTAATTATGTTAACTTTGCACTGTGGAAGTGTTATATTTTGCTAACCTCATTTTGTCACACAAAAAAACAATATTTACAAGGATGAATAAGTTATAGCAAATTAGACATTTATGTGGAAATATTAATAAATACAATCACGTTTCTATTAAGTGAATTCTTTTAACCTACAAAATTATGTAACGTGGGCCATGATAAAGTGAGCATTCTTGAAATCAACCTATGAAAAAAAAAACTACTTCATAACTGTATGTATTTTAACATAAGCAATTGCACTGTTATGTTGCCAGTGAACTTCGTAAAGTTGTTCCTAGTTTTAATGTCTTACTAGTCGTAAAGTAAAAAAAATTTTCACCTGTGATTTAGTTTCTTTTTGTTGTATACAAATACAAATAAAACTTGGAGTGATTGTAACGCATTTATATTTCTAACTCTTTCACATTATCACCCGGGTATTGCAAAATTAATGTTAACTGGTTCATTGTTTTGTTTTTATTTTTTTGACCGGTCCACGCTTGTGTGTTAACAAAATACCAGTTCACAACCAACGTGGATTCAAGTGTTGATATGCAACTCCTATTAACGTAATAAATTAAACATTTTTATACATGTCCTGAGTGAAGTGGCATTGTTTGTTATTGCTTTCAGCTGTATTTCCACGTAGTTTCTTGTCCCTGAAACATTTTAAATTTCACATAATATGCCGACCTGGAGAATGTGCTGATTCAAGCAATTTAAGTCAATATAAATTTTAAACCTGGGAAATGTGTTTTGTTATATGCGATATGTGTCGCAATGCTGAAAGCTTCAAAAAATGTGTCTCTCTTATTTACGAGATTCCCAATATATGAGTTAATACCTCAGCATGTTTGACACTCTTTTGAAACAATAATGCAACAAAAATGTTTTAATCTGCACGACATATTCCTTTATTGTTAGAATATGTTAAATCAGTGTTATGACATACATCCAAAAGGTTTGGTATGAGCAGATATCTGAAACAGTAAGTACTAGCTTCCACAAATAACATTCAAAGTAATTTTAAACAAAATTAATCCTGAATAAAATTTATTAATGCAGTTTCATGAAATGCAATGTCATCAGCTAGGTATTGTGTCTTTAGTATTTTGGCAAAACAATGTTCATATCAGTACAGGCATTCAAATTTTATTAGCGAAAAGTTATTTTTTTTTCATAAGCAAAGCAGTAGGCCTTAGCAAATGTTAGTATTATGTGCTTTCAAAATTGTGTGGTCGGACAAATTTTGATGAAACTAGCATCGAGTGACAAGTGGAAGTATGCTGTAAAAATTTATATTAATTCTCTTAAGTCATTTAGAATCATGATAATTCTTTCCATTGCTTATAATGTAACAAAGGTATTTATGTATTGTAATTCTATTCATAAATGTTGTCAAACATAATAATGTAATTTTACAATTGTGCAAGGCACACTGTCTTCTGTATGAAGGAGANTATTCATAAATGTTGTCAAACATAATAATGTAATTTTACAATTGTGCAAGGCACACTGTCTTCTGTATGAAGGAGAAAATAAACTGTGAGAGAGTGTTTTAGCTTTTCACACTTTTTAAAGGTGAACATTCAAAACGTGTTGGCATTGTTTTTTTATAACGGGAAAAAGAATAATGTTCAACTCTTCTGCTATTCTGTTGGCAGCTTACACCAAACGTATTTTCGTATGNGGACAGTGGGTGTACCATAGGGGTAGGCCTGAGAGGAAGTAAAGGTAGGCAGGTGGAAGGGGCACTTTGGCCTGTTCTGCTGATCCCCAGCAAGTGACTTGGTGGGCGGAACTTCGCCGGCAAAAAGATGTGAGCAGCAGGTTAGGAGCATCCGCTCTCATGTTACTTGGGAAGGCGGAACTTCGCCATAGAACCAAGCACTCGCGAAGAAACGGGGCTCCTTGAAAGTGAGGGTGGAAACAGTGGTTTTGGCTAGTGACCACTCCTGTAAGAATGTAAGTGGTTCTGTGGATGAAGCAGAGATAGCGAGAGCAAGGTTAAGAACGCTGGGAGTGGCAATGAACCAAGTTTGGATTATATCCAACTATTAACTGATCCGTAAACACACATAAACCAGCCTGTAACCTGACTAGGATCTGAAGGGTCAATCCTAGGATGCCAACCACAGTGACGTCTAGACTCGGTAGAAATGAAGGTGTACGGGGCAAGGATGACCCCAGTCGAGCGGTACTCGGAATCGTGATTGTAAGTTCGGAACTAGGAACTACTGGGTAACTGTAAAACGTGGAAGGCTTTAATGAGCTGACGGGCAGCTTGGCAATCTAGACTGATGAACAACGAACCATCAGCTAGCGGTAGCGATGACTAGAAGTTGGTGCACGTTCGGGCAGTGTAACACCCTACTACAAAGCCGGGAGAGGCATCACCTGGCCGAGCCAACCCTGGGCTTCAAGGGCGAACTGTGATGTGTGCGGCATAACATCTCTTCTTGGGAGGGGGCCGAGGCTGTGGCGAGGTTAGACTGGGTAGATGACACCTGTGGCGCATCAAAACCCACGCTCCCTTCCGTTAGCTGGCGCCACAAGTGTGGAGGACGAGCATCCTCTCGAAGGCAACTGTACTCTCTCTCACTCACTCACTCTCTCTCTCTCTCTCTCTATATATATATATATATATATATAGAGAGAGAGAGAGATTGTGAGAATCCATCAATCCATACGTACATACATACATACATTCTGAAGAGCCAAAAACTGGTACACCTGCCTAATATTGTGTAGGGCCCCAGCGAGCACGCAGAAGTGGCGCAAGACGACGTGGCATGGACTCGACTAATGTCTGAAGGTATGCAGGAGGCAATTCACACCATGAATCCAACAGGGCAGTCCACAAATCTTCAGGTACTTCAAGTCGAACTGCAATCTCAGGTTTGGCTACTCCAGATCAGCCACGTGCCAGACATGTGACAACATCGTAAAAGAACTTTGCTCGCTAGCCACTACGGACGAGATGCGCAGTCCGTTGGAAAACAGAAAGAAACTTCACCAAACCAGGGCGGAAATGTTTTTTGAAGATATGAGAGAGAAGACGAAGTTAGCCAAGGAAAATAAGGACACAGAAGTATTATGCTTCGATTATCAGCAGAATATGCCTCTTCCTAAAGTTCCTTCAGGTGATGCATTTTATAAAAGACAGTTCTGGGTATACAACTTCGACATTGAATCTGCAAAGTTGATGATACACCATTTCTATGTTTACGACGAAACCATTTGGAAAAAACTTCTAATGATCCTATAAGTTTCTTGCACGATTATGTGAACAACATACTCAGCTTAGATATCTTGGTCCTCTACTTATTTTCAGACAACTGTGTGTCTCAGAATAAGAACCATGCTTTAACGCATTACTTTATCTTGTTAAAAGTGGACGCCTGAATAACAATTGTTCATAGATTTCCTGACCCTGCACAGTTTAATGCCAAGTGATCGCATCCTGCATTTGACCTTGTTGAAAAGAACTTGAGAAAATCAGACCGAGTTTTTCTACCAACAGAGTACACCAACATCATCAAGAGAACAAACAAGAAGTTTACAGTTGTGGAAGTGGACAGCCCAATGATTTTGAACTTTGTGGACATCTGAAAAGGTTTCTTTCTGAAGAATCTTCATGAGACATTAAGTGGTAATAAATATGATGGCAAATTTTTTATTGCATACCAAGAACAGTGTTATTTTACGACAACAACCTGGTTCAGTAAGGCATCATGCAGTGTAGTGAGTGTGTTGGAATGCTGATTAAAAAAGATGTGACCATATACAAGTCTATGACATCCATCATTCTACGTGAACTTCAACCAACTTATGGCAGTGCTATTCTACTGAAGGCTCCCAAATTCAAAGATGTCATGGACCTAGCTCACAAATACGACTGGTACGAGATGTGGTTCTACAACCAACTGCAACCGGATAGGACACCATCACATAATCAGGAGGAAACAGGATGAAGATCTTGATTAGTTGGAAAAAACATAATTACATGATAAAGATAAGCCTTCGTATCATTCAAAGTATATTTTGATTTATACTAACAAACCTTTTCCAACCCAATTTGGTTATTATATTATTTTATTTAGCCCAAAATAAGATGATTTTACAAAGTTTAAATCTTTGTTTGGGGCAAAAAGGTGTTACAGCAAAAATTCAAGCCTCCCTCCGGCTACACAGGATACGTATTTTTTGATTACATTGGTGGCGAACCAGAGTAGCTGCATGGACTATAAGGGGGAGAAATACTTGTGACTAAAGTTTAATTTTTAAAATGTTTTTTTTTTTTAATTTCCCAATATTGACATAAATGGAGTTAACTCTTTCTTGTTGCAAGCTATTATGTCAAACCTTTTACTCTAATCCTGCCTTGAATACTCTGAACCTTGAATCCAGTGGATTCAAGAGACTTTTGTCAGTATTAGTACACAGTATCACTACTAGCCTTCGTTCTATGTAGTTTCCTGACCAACTTTTAGTTTTAATTGGAACTATGTATATCACAGAATAAATTCTTTTAAACTCCATTTACGATATCCTTTTTATTCATTAACCATGCCAAAGATATTTTTTTTCCCAGTGTAAATAAAAGATGTAACACTTTTACGCAATGTTTGTACTTTCAATATGTAGTATTCTTGTACAAGTTTTCTAAAGACTGCAAATTATTAAATTCAAATATAGTAGACAATATGGATAGAAATAAAGTGTAAAGTAAATGGATGCCATAATGAATTGCAATGTAAATGACATAAATGTAATTAACTGTAACACAGGAAAAATTTTTGGGCCTGAGAAAATTGTTTAATGGGAAAATGTAATTGAGGGGAATGTAAAATTGAGGTTCTTCAGTATGTAAAACTCTACTACACAATAATATCAAATTGTAAAAACAATGCGAGATTCAAAAGATGGTAGTTTATTAAATAGACAGACAGACCTCCACTGACCTGGTAAGATGGCCACTGTCTGGTGGTTGTACAGAAGAACCCTCTCACCCGCTATCAGGAACTGGTACTTGATCTGGTCCTCATCCTCCCTTCGGTACGGGCTGGTTGTCTTCAACATGCAGAAGAAGGTGAACCTCGTGGGACGCTCCACACTCCTTGTGCTCAACTTTCCTGGAACAGAATATGCCTTGAATGCCAAAAATGTGCCGGACTTACTATGAATCAGTGGCAGTTTACATATAAGAGTTGCATAATTACTGACTAAACATGCACACAACAAACAAATTTATATAAATTATTTTTAGTAATCACTTGATAAGTTAATTAATGTGCATGCAAATAGCATATCAGTCAGGTAGAAACACACACAAATTATTAACACAAAACACTTGAGAACAATATCAATACAAAATAATTCATCCTCTCTAAAATGAGTGCTGCCCTGGCTGGTCTGGCCACCCAGAAGTCATTTTGTGGAAGATCAGCATCAGTGGGAGCATACAGGTGAGGAAGATAGAGAGATACATAAATAGAGATAGACAGATAGCAAGATAGAGAGATAGATAGATGTAGATAGAAAGACACATAGAGACAGGCAGATGAAGGACAGACAGAAAGATATATAGATAGAGAGAGAGACAGGGAGAGAGAGATATATA
>NQII01000097.1:54095-64802 GCA_002778355.1 Clitarchus hookeri
GGCGCACGAGAGATGGGACATAGCATCTCCGAGGTAGCGATAACATTTGGATGTTCGCGTACGACCATTTCACAAGTGTGCCGTGAATATCAGGAATCCGGTAAAACATCACATCTTCGACATCGCTGCGGCCGGAAAAAGATCGTGAAAGAACGGGACAAACAAAGACTGACAAGAATCATTAAACGTGACAGACATGCAACCCTTTCTCGAATTGGCGCAGATTGGATTTGTGGACTGCCCTGCAGGATTCATGGTGTGAATTGCCTCCTGCATACCTTCAGACATTAGTCGAGTCCATGCCACGCCGTCTTGCGGCACTTCTGCATGCTCGGGGGCCCTACACAATATTAGGCAGGTGTACCAATTTTTTGGCTCTTCAGTGTATATAGAGATATAGAGAGAAAGAGAGAGATATGCATAGATATTGATATATCTACAGGCATAGAAAGATATATATATCTAAATAGAGAGGGAAAAATATATAGAGAGAAAAAAAGATATAGAGAGAGAAAAATATATACAGAGAAAAATAGATATAGAGAGAGAAAAATAGATATATAGAGAGAGAGAGATAAAGAGATATAGATAGATATATAGGGTGCATCTATGATACATATGAAAACAAAAATTTCTTCATAGTTTTTCAAACAAACCTTTGAAAAATCACCCCAAGAGTAATATGTTAACCTATTTTTTAAATAACTCACACATCACAAATACTTAACACAGTGATGAAATTGAACTTAAAATTATGTGTCTACTATAAATTGTAACATATATTTTGTAGGCAATATAAATTAAAAACAGTGAGAACAGTGATGTGTTGGCAATGGCTAGTAAGAAATTGCTCACTATTAAAATTATGTTATAACATAGTTTTTATGTTTTTGCTATTTGTAAATCAAATGTTTTCTATTGAAGCATTTACATTTTCAGGTAGCACTGACAAAAACATTTTTCACTGTTACTGTTAAAAACATCAGCACAAAATACGGTGTGTAGGCCTTAGTAACGTGCTAGTGACCTGGTGTATTTTTTATTAGAGGAAGAAACTTTAATGGGCAGAGTGGAGCTTGGTGCTTTTTTTTTTTAACTCTACCAGTTTTGCAGCGCTGGTAGCTGGAAAATGATGCACGTTTTCAATTTTAGCATGTTTCATACTTATTATAGCAATAATAATGTTTAAATTCGTGATTTAAAAATTAAATGAAATCTTAATGTTTGAATACTTATTATAATATTCTGATGTGATGGAGGAACGGTTACAAATTGGAAGTTGGCAGAAGAGGCAACATGACATGACGTGTTGTTTATTGCTAAACAAAATTGTTAAAAAAATTTTTCTGTGAAAAGCATTTTAAATGATTACATCAAGTTTGTACACATTTTTTTTCAACCTACCAAAGCAAGTTATGAGGTTGTGGTAAATATGTGTTTTCACAGCAGGAATAAATATACCGTAACGTGTGTTGTGTCAGTTGCGATTGTGTCCATTGCAAGTGAAAGGGCCCTTGTTACATCTCCATCATGGCCGTTACGCTGTGTGTGTGTGTGCGTGTGTGATTGCAAATATTGGATGTGCGAGATTTACACGTTTTAACCGTAAACAGTTTTATGACTAAATTAATTATTTGAAAGTAACATCTATTTATTTATCACAACTTTGTAATTTTACCCTAGGCATTTTGAAACATAATTGTGTAACGGGCTTGAATTTATGTGAATTGAATGTTTGCATTAGTCCCAACAAATTACTAAAGCACAGCAAGAAAAATTTTAATGTTTAGGTATTCAAAGAAATATGAGCGGAATAAAAGTTACGGTAGACCTATTTCTGTGCGTGTTCGCATCTATAACATAACACACATCAATAACTATAGGTTAAAAACTACAGTTCTTACCCTTCACACAAAGTTGTAACAGGATTAAACACAGTCACTGCAAAATATTAACGTATGGTGCTATAAACTGAATAACACAAATACGTATGTTAACAATATGTAAAATAATAACCATACAAAATATCATCAATATATTGTTAAAAAGTCATAAAGCTGACCTAAATGTGGTAACAGGCCTAAATTTTGATCTTTGAAATATGCCAGTACTCTTTGAACAGTTAAATACAGTAAACAAAGCCTTTGAAAGTTAAAACGTAGAAGTCACATGTCAATGTTTTTGTTTAAATGATGTGGAAGGATACGTAATCGGTACCCAAAAGAAGATCTTAAGCAGGACTTCAGAAAAGTGTGAAGTAACCTTGAATGGCCAATACAATTTTATGGAATTTTACTGTAGATAATAGAACAATACATGGTCAATTTGAGCAGTAAGTAAAACTGTTAAAATCAAATAATAACATACAATTACATGGTGTCAGATTTCGTAAGATATTTAGCATGAGTGCTACGTAGACAAATTTTAAATCCTATCATACTTAAGATTTGTGGATTACCTAATTTAGATATG
This sequence comes from Clitarchus hookeri, assembly GCA_002778355.1. Lineage (NCBI taxonomy): Eukaryota > Metazoa > Arthropoda > Insecta > Phasmatodea > Phasmatidae > Clitarchus > Clitarchus hookeri. The sequence continues at coordinate 56,568 of NQII01000097.1, forward strand.
TATTACATTAAAACAAAACTGGCCGTCTATTTTATCTCTATGAGCTTTGAGTGATTTCATTTAATTTCTGATGAAAGATGTATTACCTATCGAGGGAAAATTTATTTTTGCTTTTTTCTAGTTTAGAAATACTGGGTAAGAAGGGTAAGAGTATTACAGTATTCTAATTTGGATCAGACTAAGGAGTTGTACAAAAATTATAGGGTCTGGTGTAGAAGCAGTAAATTAATGAATTTTGAAACCTACAGGCTTGAATTTTCAACATGTGCATGAAAAAGTAGCTTTCTATCTACTATACCAAGGTCTTTAAGTACAGCCGTTTGGGGAATATTTGTGATCCAGAGCATAAGCAAGCACGCAAGGCCGCATTTCCCAGCTTCCTATTGTTCTCCCTAATTGTTGCAAACATTTTTACACACAATTAGGGTAAAATAAATTAAGCAGGTAAATCGGTGCATCGCTACCACTCCTGCTCCAGAATGGTGCAGATTTTTGCGTAAATTCGCGGTTATGTGGTAATTTTTTCAATTCCGAAAAATTATTTTATACTTTTATTTTGTGTTCCACAATTTTCTTGGTCTTCATAGTCCTCCCCTCTATCGTGTTTATTATCTCGTATACAAAATATACTACACTAATGTGACTATAGGATTATGCTTTAATATGAACAGTACTACCAATAGGTACCAGTATTTTGAATTACAATCTTTTCCTTCAGATGAGCCTCTAGAGTTTATAACTACCCAGACAATAAGGGTGAGTTGTAGTCTCTTTTTAAACGCTAAAGGGTACTCAGATGGAATGAGGGGTATGCACATTATGAAACCTTATTCCTCTCGTGCACATCGAGTGAATACTGTGGCCTCGATTACAACTTTTTGCCAAGCCTTCACTTGGAACCTGATGCATCTGCAGCGTTTTGGACCCCACCGTGTCCACAGATTTGTAATCCATTTCTACCACTTCGGACAACTTAAGCAAACTAGGCTAATGATTTATGATATTGTTAACATTGTTCAGTCCTTGCAACGTTGTCTTCTAGAGCAATAGTTTTAAACTGTTTGTTTATTCACTTTCAAACTATAGGCAAAATATTGGTTGAACTGATTTTTGTCTCCTGAGCAGTATACAAGAATGTATTCAAGTTATTGATGGCCCGATAGCCGATATCCGATATCGGTATTATAGGTACATTTACCATTATCGGAGATCGGCACTAAAATATCGGCACATCGGTAATGGCCATTCTAACCTCAAGTATTTTCTCTCCTCTGCTGCACACTTAATTTTCTCAACTCTTAACATCAGGCTGCAACAATACGACTAAAAAGAACATAATTAATTTAAATTGTCAATATGCAATAATAAAAAAATTTAAAACAATTATTTTTTTAAACAAATTAAAAAAAATTCTTTACAATAAAAACAAATTAGACTGTACATGCCCATAATTATTTTTCACTTCACGGATTACATTTTTATTTTTGGTAAAGCAGTCTTATGTTTGACGTACGTTTCACAAAGTAAATAAATGATCGTGGTTTGTTAGCTTAGTTTTCATTCCTGTCCTTTTACATATTTTTTGTAGACTAGCGACCTACTTGCAACCTTAACTTAGTTTTGTAATACGTTGTAGTGAGCTATAATTTTGTATAATGTTAAACTATTTTTTTTTGCTGCTTTGATGTACCAGGCATAAAGTAAATCTCACTTAACAGTAAGTCTATTTAGCTTATTGCAAACCAAACTTTTCTAGGCAGCAGTTTTCTCTCATACACTTTATTGACAAATGTCTGCTTACAGTATGATAAATGAAAATATCTGTTTACAGGTATCGGATCGGTAAAATCGTAAATATCAGAACCTTCATTGGTATCAGGTTTTTTCAGTATCGGGTCATCACTAATTCAAGTTACCTTTAATATCATTTTTGTGAGCAAAAGTTTAGACTTTTTGGAAAACCAATGAAAAAACTGCTTCACCATTGTTATAACATGTGATTTCTACAATTCTCTATAGTTGATTGCCAAGCTTATAATTCAGACAGTTCTGTTTGCAAGAAACCGATTTAATGTTGCAACACAGAGATTGGTTACTATGCAGCTGGAATGGGCAATAGATCCCAAGTCACTCTTCATTCAAAATGATGAACAAAATCATCAACCACTGTATAAAAAGTTATTTAAAGACTTATGTAAAACATTATAAGCGAAAAAACATAGGACGATGTATTTAACTGACCAGGCAGTTTACTAAATTGAGCTATTTAATTATTTATCCTGCTAAGTACTGATAAATTTTTCTGCAAATGTAACAGAAATCAAACTTTTTTCTCTCATATAATATCATTTTTCACCTTCTTAGGGTTGAAAGAAAGACCTACACAAGAAAATTCAAACGAACTGGCTAATATAGAAGTTCCCATTGTCGAAGAACCCTCTTCAGGGCAAATGAGTGAGTTTTTTATGAAAATTGGAAAGATCCCAAAGGTTGTCAAATAAATGTTGATTTCATTATTTCTGATGGTGGGACTCAAGATTTAAAATAAATGTTTATTGAGGCAAGTTCATATTAAGTTTTTGAGACATTTATAGATCATGAAATTGTTGGCCTGATGAAATAAATTAACTGGTTTGCCAGTCAGGCATTAGAATCTTTAGGACAGGATGCTAAATTGAAATGGATTCATACAAATGAAACTGAAATGAAAAATTTTTTGGGTCTTATTGACTACATGGGTTTGGACAAGATGCCTTCATTGCGCAGCTATTGAAATACAATTATTTTTATAAAAATGATGTTGCTCCATCCTGCATGTTCAGAAATCTATTTAAACTTCTGTTACGTTTTTGGCATTTTTCAAACAATGAGGAATGACCCCCCTGGAGACAGACTATATAAAATTTCATGCATTAACAGAACGGCTCGTAAAAAATTTAAGGTATGAGGATTATAAGGAGGCTATCAACCATTTTGTCGAAAACTATTTGTTTTCTTTTTTTGTGTACTTTTGTGCTGGGATTTCAAATTCGCCATTGAAATGACTGTAAACCAATTTCTAATACTGTAAATGTTCACATGAAGTTTCAGACACTGCTATTTTGTAAGAATTATATGTGGAATGTAAATATTACCCTTTTGTTAAGATTATAAGTGGGCTTGGAACAAAGCCGCCAATAGCAAGCAGCTTCCAGTCGCATGTCATACAAAACGAATATGGCTACTGCACTGTTTAAATTGATGTCACTGTGTTGTGTTTTCTACTTTGATATTTGATGCCAGTTGGCCCAACGTGGTGATGGTGCACTGGCTCAGTATCCATATAGAGACTAGGGAAATGACATCTCCTTAACAAAGATTTTAAGGGCCATTGGACCAATGCATTTGAACCCTGGGGGCATCTAGCCCTGGCTCACCAGAGCGCATAACTTGGGAACTGATGGTTATGCTATCCCTTTTCTGGCCCACCCAGTGATGAGGCAATGGAACAGCTGTGGGAACACAGAGATATGCACAGTCAGTTATGTTACGTTAATTGTATAGGGGATAAAACAAAAGAAGAGTAAAATAATAACTATCATTATAGGATATAGTTGGAGTCCTGTAGGCGCAGGCACAACCAAAGATGTTAAAATTACGTAGCAGTGCGAGGGACAGGATCCGACGTGGTCCGTCCAGGAAGGAACTTACTCCTCCTGGGGTCGGTGTCTTGGGGTTAACTTCTGCTGAAGTCCTATCGATCAATCGGCACCACCATGATCGCTTCACAATTATCGGGCCTCTAGCGACTTGGGGAGAGGACCACCTGATCCCCCTCAGGAGAAGTTGAGTGAGCGATGTGACTAGCTACAGACCTCAACTACCCCTCTAGGTTCACAGTGTTCCAAACACAAGGCCCTTACTGCTCTCAGTAAGCGGCGTGACCAGCTTGTAGCCTGAGAGTCGTAATGACCTAATGTGTTTGTTCTCCTCAAGCATCAGGAGCCTCAGAGAAGGGTTTCTCTCTCCTCTTGCCTCAGTGGCGCTAGAGGGTGGCGTAACCAGACAGCACTAGACACCAAATATTGACAGGAGGTGGGAGCACCTTTCAGTGGGGACTTGGTTCTATTCTCTATCACGGAGATTGTGCATGCACCTGGAAGTAGTTAAGCAAATAAGCACACACAAGGCAAAGCAAGTAAGCAAGGTGTTAAGCAAAAGAGAATGACCGGACCAGAAATGTTTTATTTCGTCTGAAGGATTGTACAAAATATATACCTCCGACCTGTGCCCGCTATCATCTGATGGACGAGGGACCAAGCTTGCCAAGCCGTTTACTGCAGGGCAGAAACAAGATTTGTACCGAAGCTCGAGACAAGATCAACCCTGATATATACTGTATTCACCCGAATAAAAAATTATATTTTGTTCCAAATTTCACTTTAAGAAATTTAGGAGTTGTCTTATTTTCGCATCACAGAAATATTGAGGTTAATATTTATGCATAGTTAATTGTAATAGCACTTAGTTCATTGTTTCCAGAGAAATATTCTTATCTTTTGAAAATCACAAGTTTGGTTAATATTATCAAAAGAAATAAAACGGAATAGCATCAAAAAGTGACGTTAACTTTAATTTCCGTCACGTTTTTCTTCCAATAGGCTCTGTTACTGGACTTTAATCCAGGCACACAGATATTTCTAATTATTACGAAACCACCTGACAAAACCACAGCTAAAATATTGGTACGAGTATTAAATGTGCATAAATGGGTCAGTGCATTACATTACACTAAAGACGGTTATGTTTGGTTAGGTTATGTTTACCAAAGATACAATTGTAACATGGTGGTAAACTAAACATCTTGTGATCTAGAGCAGCTACGTGACACCAAAAGGGCATCATGTCTGTGAACGCAAATTATCAAAGTTGTTTGATGACCAACTTTAGCACTGACGTTCAACATTCCCACAGTGAATATGTCTGGGGTTGTGAGTACGAGATAGTTGTTGTATCTAGGACTACTAATAAATTTTCCGTACTTTGTTTACTCCTGGTCGAAATTGTTTCCTGGCATTATATCAAACATATTGGTAAATGAGCACGTGTTAATTAATTATGAGCGACCACAAGCAGCCACAGTGAGAAAAAAAGTTTCATCGAAGTCCTAACTAAGAAAATTTTGGCATCATAGTTATGATGTGAATTATAAACTAATGGTGTTAAGGTATGCAAAAATGCATAACAATTGTGCTGCAGCCAGGCATTTTTGTGTTACCGAAGCAAATGTTCGAGAGGAACATTCTATTGGGGAGTCTGATTCAAGAGATGAATAATTGACACAGAACAGTTTTTTAATACTGCATCATTTTCTCTTTCTTTTACATAAGATTTCACGGCTGGTAAGCTTTTACCTATTTTAGTTACTTTAAAAATAATTCTCATGGGATATTTGAATTTTGATTTTTTTTTTATCATCATGGCCTGTCAATAAGTATTTGTACCAAATTTAATTTTTCCCATTAGCAAAAGGCAAATGTAGGGGGTCATCTTATATTCAAGGTCATCTTATATTCGGGTGAACAAGGTATTATGCCTGGCACGGATAAGGCAGGGAAGCCAGTACCCATAGCTTCGTAGAAGGCTCTGTGACAAGAGCTTCATACTAATGCATTGACGTGTGGCGTGTAGTACACCATTTCTATTTTTGCTGCAAATTCCTATCATCAAGTGCGCGTCACGTGCCCCAGAAGAGATGCGAACCCTGAATGGCAGCCACCCAGGTCAGTATTCCGCCTCCATAGATAAGGTGGATGCCTGGAGAGCAGAATGCACCTCAAGAAAGAGAGTAATATAAGTCGCCCCTGCCTGAAATACAACCCTGTGAGAAGGAGCACCAGCCTACAACACCAGTGAAGCTGCCCCTAAGCTCGTGCAGCCAATACCACCAGCACACAAGGAAAACCCTGCTTCCCACCGCCCCCGAGACAGTGCAGCTCTGCCTACGAAGGGAGGAGCCTACCCGCCGAAGCCGTCCGTAGGCCAAAGGAACAAGACACACCCCCTAGTCCAGGAGAATAAAGGGTCCTGCATCCCCACAGAATGGCAGTTGATACCAGCAGCTCGCCTTAGCACCAGTCATGCTAAGGCTCTTTGCTCTGTCTGCTCCCCTACACCTTGTGAGGAAATGCCCAGCCATCACCAGTGACAAATGCCGGACTTCTTCAGCACACTCTGCAGCCCCAAAGAGTCATCATTCCCCTCCACACTTGACACTTGCAGTCAACCCATACACCCCATATTCCCCCCTTACGTCCCTTCAGGACAACGCAGGTTCATTTAGGGTATAGTTGCTCCTGCTCCTCTAGCATGCCCTTCAGGCAAGGCTCTTCAAACTGGCAAGTCTCTTCACCTGTCTTTTGCTTTCACATTTCGTAAGTTAATGAGCGCATCGATTTACAGCAGGAGAGTAAGGGTCACCATGTTCTATTCTAGACGTAATAAAACGCCTTCTAGTCAAACCACCATCTGTTCCTTCCTTGGTGAACTGTACGTAGTCCCTCCTGGTAAGCGTCATCCCGCAAAGGAGAGACACGGAACCGCAGTTCAAGAACTGGTTTTCCGAATCTAGAATAGGACTGCGGCTTGTCCCCTAAAAAGGACTTGACATAAGTCTCCCGAAACCCCACACGTTAGACGGCCACCCATACTGTGGACCAGGTATGCCAAGATACCTCGTGTGCACGTACGGTACAGCCCCAACCACAGGAAGACACATTACAAAGAGGCTAGATCACCCTTGTCAGTTAACCCACTCTATCCACCGCGTATAGACTTCCCGAAAGGATTGCTAGGCCTAACAAGGAGGGATCTACCCCTTCTGGGCTACACTTAGCTAGAGGCATTGTTGCCTGCCACCCCAGAGCGGACGTGAACTGTAGTACCTTTCCCCTGTGAATACAGTTTAACAAATAAACACAACAAAAACGGGGATATTTTAAAAAAGTTTTATTGTATGAATATAACTATAAATAATACATTTTAAAATATTTCACCTCAACTCTTTTAAACAAAGAATATAACATCACAAAATACAGTTTATAATTTATTGTAATCTGACACAGAATGCAAGCCATCCTCATACTCTAAAACACTTTGAAAAAGAACATAATATATTGAATTTTGAATGTCCTGCGCGCACCACTCGGAGAGGTCATTGACCGGCCAGTGTGTTTACTACGGTCAAGACCGAGAAGGGGAAGCCCAGTGGCGAGTGGAATGAAACTGTCTACCCCTTTCCATCAAAACCAGTTGACACACCGAGGGAGGGCGCAAGGACATCACGCTGGTTACTAGGCAACTAGCTCAGAATATCACCGAGGATAGCAGAAGCTTACGCAATCCAAGCCACATATCTTGATAGATCTACGCTACGTGGTGACGCCGTGCTTGCGTTGCATGGCAAATATGTAGTTGATGTGATTGATTATGTTTCACTTTTAAAAAGCGTCATTTTTAAACAGAGAAGAATAAATAAGGTGATTAATATTTATTTCTTTGCAGTCTTCTATAATTAATTAATCAATCAAAAATACCTCTGTTTTTTTTTGTATACTTACGCCTGTTGCGAGTTAATGTTGCACTTGAGCTTGGTGCTTACACATTATTTGATGACAAAAGGTGTCCAATATGCTCTTCCAGGATATCGATTTATTCAGAAAATGCGTCTTTGTTGAAATAAATTAATATAAATCTGCCGATCTCCCCGCAATAAGCTACTGAAAGTAAAACTTCAGGTTCGGTAATAAAAGTCTCTCCATGTTCAAACAATTTTTGGCGACAAGGGGAGGGCATATAACTTTATTTAAGTTAAATTAATATTTTGTTTAAAAATTAGGTTGATTTCACGCCAGCCAGATTACCATTACACACCAACTTTACGGGGGGAAAAGGATCTTTAAACACAAAAGAAAACCTTTCTGGAAAAAATTATTCCTCGTTAAAAAATACTGCCTAACATTTTTAGTAAAACCCATTTACTTTTAAATACTAGAGAAGATAGGTGCACATGCAAATATTTTGTGTGACGGATAATCTTGATAAATTTCTACGATCGCCAACTTGTAGAGGACGGAAGCAAATGCACATGGCAGAGAGATAGAGAGATGGAGGAGAAAGGAGAGCTGAGAGAGGAGAGGTGAGAGTGGTGAGGTCAGAGGTGAGAGTGGAGAGGTGAGTGGTGAGATGGGAGGGGGA
>NQII01000097.1:65869-171929 GCA_002778355.1 Clitarchus hookeri
GCACACACACACACACACACACACACACACACACACACACACACACACACACACACACACACACACACACACAGAGAGAGAGAGAGCTGCTACTGACTGTCTCATCCAGCCAGAGAGAGAGACAGTGTGAGAAAAAAGATTGAGTTTGAAGGGGACAATCTAAAAATACCAGTAGACTACCCATCCTTCATTAGCGCTTCCCCTCCACATTTCTCCTCCAAGCAGCTGTGTGGAGCAACAGTGAGTGCGAAGAGGGGAGAGACACATTTGGGGTAGGGGGGACAAATAACCCGGTAGAGGGGGCGGGAGAGTGGAAGGGAGGGATGACCAGCGAGAGGGAGAAATAAAATTAAGGGAGTGAGCAAGCTGAGCTGGTGCTGGGCAACTGATGGGGAAGATAGAGGGGGGTGGTGGAAAGGAGATGCAGAGCAAGAGGGAGAAGGAAAAAATATAAAGGGAGTGAGCCAACTAGGCTGGCGCTAGGCGGCCTATCATTAAAACACAAGTGATAAGCTATTAATTTGTTCTTAATTTTTTTACTTCCTTAGAACCTAAGTTTAAACATTAAAATGTACTGTATGTTTACAAGTTTCTAAACATTTTTGAGGGGAAAATTTTTTTTAATACCAATAGCTCATAAATAAAGCTCCACCCCACTTTTTTTAGTCTTTTTTTTGTAAAAATGTGCAACTTATACATGCCAAAATCAGTACTTAGATCAATGATACATTCAATATACGATACAAGCGGGTAATTGTATAATTATTTATATAGAAATTCTGCAGGGACCACGGAAAATTACCAGTAGATATAATTTATCGGTACATGCGTTTTGGTACACTGAGAGTTCACTATATTTATTTATTTTAAATTTGTTGAATTTTAATATAACAGATGTTATTTGTGTATTGGAATTTCACAGAATGCATTCGTAGAATCTGAATATAAGTTTCAACTATTTCATGTTATGTCTGAAGAGGAAGAGACAAGTAGGTCCAGATCACGAACAGCAGAGATTGGTAAGTAAACACTAGTATGTTTATGCTCTCCTTTTGTGTGTTAATAGCTTGTAGTTACAAAATAAATGGTTTAATGCAAAGAATATGTAATTTTATTGTACAGGTGATACACAAAAGTGTTGGAACAGATGAAGATACCAGTCACCAAGGAAGAGGAGCAGATGCTGTTACTTCAGGCAAGAAAAGATGCAATATGCCAGAAAACTGGAAGCAAAATGTGAGAAAAAGGTTGAAGAATTCATTTGAAACATATACGCCAACAAATGGAAGCACCAAGGTTGCTGCAAAAGTTCAACAAACACCTACTTGCGCTGATGGGTGTTACTTGAAGGTATGTAATAACTAACAAGCAATCACTTTTTAAAGCATTAGGGGGTTGCAACCAGCAGAATATATATTTAATGAACATATTAAAAGCAGAGAAGTAAAGGGAGCATGTTACTGTCAATGAAATGCAGAAAAACTTTTCAGTGATAAGTACAATGGAACAGTGATCACTACGAGTTATTATTATAACAAAATTTACCATACCCCATAAATTTGTTATTGTATTTGCCCTTTAGATTCTGTGTTTAACAAATGCCGTAAACTACATGTAAGCTGCGAAAAGTTAATACAAAAAAAAAGACATCTGACAGCGGCATTATGTAACGACCGGCAAGCACAACCTTGCTTCATCTTCCACGTTTGTGGAAGAGGCGTGAAAGAGTTAGTTGCCTACCAATCAGCATGCTACTTCACTCCTTGTCTCTCTCTTTCACCTACCTCNTATATATCTCTCTCTCTCTCTCTGTGTGTGTATGTCACACACACACAAAGCCTGAAGATCACAGAAAGTCACTCCCTACTTCCCTCTCCCCACTTGACATTATACTCCTGTCTCTCGCCCCTCTGCAGGATTCTCTTTGTCCTCTTGTCTCTCGCCCCTCTACCCCCTTCCCCCTGTAAAACACCACATTGAATACTTTCCTTCTCCTCCCGTCAATCAATGGACCCCTCTTTGTGCACCACACCCCACTCCCTCCCACTCTGCACTCACACTATAGCAGTATATCCCTAACAAGGCTGCAAAATATGGTGTCAAAGTGTTTAAATTGTGTGCAAATTAAGGCTGTATGTGAAATTACAAAGTTCATGCTGGTGGTAAGGAAAGAGATCCTAGCGGTGCAGTGCCCACAAATGTGCTGAAGTTGTCAGAAAAACTGCTTGATGAAGGAAGAACAATCGTGACTCATAATTATTGTTCTAGTTTTTAATTGGCTAATAAACTACTAGATTGAGAAACACATTTATTCGGCACAGTCGTATGTAATAGGAAAGATAATCCTCAAACAGTTAGGCCCATCTCAAAAAAATTGTAAAAAGAAGGTATTCGCAAAAGGAAATGACTGAGAAATAGTTGTGTTGAAAGAGAAAGATAAACGTGATGTGCTCATGATTTCAACCACACATTCTGCTGAAATAGTTGAAATCGAACGAGAAACCAAAAATTATAGTGGACTTATAACCATGGGAAAACACCAATAGATATAGTAAAGTTCAAATGAGAAAATAATATTCACGCAGCTCTTAGGCAGAGAAGGTACGGGAGGCAGTATAGGGGAGGGATCTTCCGAGCACCTGCCGCTGAAGGGAGGGAAACCACGTGATACTGCTCGCCCTGTACACACCAAACTGGTAGCATCGCTCTCTACAATAATGCTGTTGAATACCACACTGCGCGACTTACGTTTTTTCGACAAGTAATATGCACTAGCAGAGCAGCTCTCTGCTGACCTCACTCGGCAGCTGTCACTAGTGAACTGAACAACCCCACCCCTTTGTACAGCGGCACTGGACTCTCCCGACTCGCCAGATGCGTTTTTGACTTCTGCGCATTATTTTCTCATTTGGATTTCACTACACATCTGACCAAATGGCATCCTACACAAGTTTACGTTGTACTGTAAAATGGTACCGCAATATTGCAGTTGAGATTACTTTTGGAATTGCTTTTCTGAATGCCCAAATTAATTACAACAGTTTCGACAAAAAATTAAATTACAAATTTCAAAGAGGAAGTGGTGCGAGAAATGTTGAAGAAAGCCACAAATACCCCCATCGCATACACTTAATTTTTGCCGATTGTACTAAAATGTTGATCGCTCCAGTCCCATAGATTTGATAAGGCAAGGAAAATTTGACAAAGCAAGAAAATACTGTCAGGGCTGTTATGCAAAATTTCAAGAAAGACCGACTACAAAAAAATATAGTGAAAAAAGTTGTCGCCTATTGCAGAGACTGCAAGAAAGAACCCACCTTTTTTTTAGAATGTTTTCAAAAATTTCACAGCAACAATTACAATTGTTCTATATTCCAGTGTTTTAGGGAATGTTTTCAAAAAATATCATGTGTATCCCTACAAAGATTACTAGGGATTATTTTATAGATAAATACATTTCAATAACAAGAAATATTTTTTATGAGATGTTGTAAAAAAGGCTTTTATGTACAGTATATATTTTGGGTGTGCTTGAAAATACTGTTGTGAAAATGTCACTTGCGTATTTACCTTTCAGTAATTGTATTTTTAAAAATCTACATAAATATGTTCCTATTTTTTACCTTTCTTGTATGGAAAAAATATATCAAAATAATACATAAAATAAGACTAATATTGAACCAAACACCAGTGCTGACCATAGCGGGCATTTTGTGCATGGAAAACTACTTTGTGGCAGGTGTCTGGGCTGTAGATGAAAGCAGAATGCACGGTGGCCACTCCAGCGACATAAAATTCCAGACTTTCTCCACGTAATCTTACACATTTTCCAGAATTTACTTACACTATAAAAACACTATAATCAAAATTTTCCAATGTTCTCTGCTTTACTTAGTTTTTTGGTAATATGAACCACTATCACAATAATAGATATTAACATAAAACATTGCAAAATAACAAGCTCTCCATTAGCATTATGATAAAAAAAAAAAAAATTTTATGAAAAATATCAGTGTCAAAATTGTTTAGAAAACATTTTTATATTTAAACATAATTTATTTCAAGTTCTTTATTTCTTCATCGATAAGAGCTGCCTGTTTAAAAGCACCACTCATAACTTTCGCTTTTTTGGCTAGTCCTCCTGAGCTTGTCTCTTCCTGTCTCTCAATTTTTTCAGCATCTGCCTTTTTTCTTTTATTCTCTCGATACTCCTTAGAAGAACTTCTGGCATAGTGGATAAGAGACTTTCATACTTTTACATTTTCCACACCATCAGCATGCAAAACCGCATCATACACTACTCTTTGTACCACAAGATTTTCCTCGGTAGGATTTTCAACCAAGTACTCCAAATTCACTGTAAAACCCACGCTCCAAAGTAGCATTACCATGGGACAGAATTAGTAAATGTTTTATCAATAATAGCAGACTTGGAAATGACATGCCACATTCTGGCATGATTTGCACATAGAAAATATCTATAAGATGAGACTGCCTATGGAAGGACTTCAAGGCTTCTCTCACAGAAGATATTTGGCCAAATTCTCTGTATTCCTGTTGCATCTTGTCAGCAACGGAGTCCTGAATCTGCTGTTTTCTACCAGAAGTTCCATGCAAGATTTTGGTCTCTTCTCAGCAATATTTGGTTTATTGTAAATCATAAATCAACTCTGGGTTGATATACAATATATATATATATATATATATTGTAAAAGTATATGCAAGAGGAGAGCGGTGCATGAGTTTTTTGAAGAAAGGTGATGTAGAATGATCAACCATCATTTTTAAATTGTAGCAAACATCCTTCACCAAGTTGATCTTGAACCTTCTTCAAAGAAACTGTTGTAAGAAAACCAATGTCAACTTGATTTGCCACAAGAAGGTTTTCATTTTTTGACAAGTCTTATGATTGCACAAGATGAAGCACTATTAAGAACCTCTTTTCTANTTTTTGACAAGTCTTATGATTGCACAAGATGAAGCACTATTAAGAACCTCTTTTCTAACAACTCTTTGAAGCACACTGGTTGTGATTAACTGCAGCTCTTTATATATGAAATGAATGGTGCCATGGGTCTGCCGTTCTGAAATTCCAGTAGAAAAGGTTTTATAAGCAATGCCACTACAATGAAGAAGCATTAACTTGTATTTTACAGCACTGCAGACAATGTTAAAGCTTTTTGAATCCTTGAGAGCAGGGAAGCTTCTTTTGAATTGTGGATCCTTCAATTTTAGCTTGTCTTTTGTCTGCTTCTCAACAGCTTCCACATGTCTTCAAGTATGGCAGGATTTCGCAGGCCCTTTCAGCTACTTTTTTATTTTCTAGCCACCTTACACAGCAGAATTTAAGGGGCAAAACAGAGCAACCAGAGCTCTGAAAAACTGGCCACGTATCATTCTGTCTTCTTCATTCCCTCCTTAAAAGAACCGTGGACAACATGAAGACCACAGCTGCCAATTTCTTCACGCAATTCAGTAACCAGGTCTTTGGCTAGTTTCCAATTGACAGAAGGAACATCCATGGAGAGTTGAATGGTTTTCTTCAAATTATCATGTCCTAATGCAGCTTTCAATCCCTTTAAGAGATCTTGAGCACTGGTAGAGCTTAGAAAAATTTATGTGAAGTACCTAGATTGTACCTTGTTGAGTTTCTCATCCCAGAACCTGACATTTATATCCATGTGTTCACGCTGAACAACCTTGTTTAGGCTCTGATCAAACCCAATCCCAAACTGGCATAACTTTTTATACAAACCTTCAATTCTTTTTCAAAATAAGGACATAAGGCATGGTTGATCAGGTAGCCAAACTTTCTGCGCTGTAACTCCATTTTCTGAACAATCTCACAACCAGGAAACGAGTTTCATTACGGATACGCCTTCGGCTGGTCTACGGAATGATGTGTGAGAGCCAACAAAATTTCAGCGCTCGTTACCTGTTCCCCCATCAGGTACCTCTAAAGAACATTTTGGTTTGGGAGGTCACTGGTAACAGCAGTTGATCCCAAGCTGATAGCAGACACCTGATTTCTATCATCCAAATTCTATTGTACAAACTGTGCACCAGCCCCTTAAACAAAGAAGAAAAGAACACATGAAATCCATTTGCTGCAAGCCCTGCTAAAGTTCTACTTTGCTTGCTTTCTTAAGCTGTTAAAAAAATGTTGGCATGTATGCCAAATTATATTTTATGTAAACACTAATTAGAGTGATGACATTTTGATTAATATATATTGTTTATAAATTTTTATATAACTTTGTAAATAACTCGTTATGCAGATGACATGTAAACCAAATGCCATATGAAATGTCATTCCAACTCATTTAATTTTAACAGAGCCGGATGATGGTTGTAAAAGCCATGCAATCATAACACATGAACTGTATAATGTCTTGGGAAAGGCTATTCACGATAAATTAACCACTTTTGATAAGCAATGCTCAGGATCTACTTCTCTGCTTATTGTGTAACCTTATATCATATGTAAAATAAACATTACCAAGTGCCTTCTTACATTATTGATAATACATAAGGAACTTAGATCCATAAAAATGCTGACAGGAGGCAAGCAAGTAATTACATGAATCTTCAAACGCGCAAAGAACAGGCATTTACAGGAAGTGAAAACGTCAATACAGATCTGAGATGCAGCATCATGGGAAAACAGCGCACCCATATTTTTCAACAAGATAAACAACATATATAAAATTTTTAAAACTTAAGAATGGAATGTATTTCCATCCTTGCTGCCTGAAAACGTTAACAATAAGAAAAATATGCATTACAAATACCTGCCAAAAGGTCAATTTATTAACATTTTACTACTGGACTATTTTCTATTAACCATTTCTAGGGGCATGCAAAATTTGCATTTGCAATTAAATGAATTTTTATGCAAATTTTTGTGTTTTAAAACTAATAAACTTGATTTTTAAACTTTTCGTGATGATACTACAAAAAAGTTTGAAGAAACCCTTTACAGCCGCAAATAGTGGCATATCGGTTTGATTGCAAGTTTCATTCCACAAATTCTCAAGTGCAAGATAATATTAATTAAATGCGTGAATAAACTGAGAAATTCAGTTATAACCTTGCCTCTGCTAGGAAATCATCCCTGCCGAGGAATATCCCATCGTATTTTCCTCAGCAGAAATGATACGGGCTTTCGTTATATTTCAAAACATTTGTTCTCCATCAACATAGAAACACTATGAAAATAGCCTACGTTAATCACAAGATCACAAGTTTAACCTTGAAGTACATGGGTAACGTAAATATTTAAAAAAAATCCATAGAGATCGTTCAGCACTGCTGTTAGTAACTGTCAAAATTTTCTGTGTATTCGACTATCGATAGTAGTGCTGTGTAAGGTGGCTAGAAAATAAGAAAGTAGCTGAAAGGGCTTGCGAAATCCTGCCATACGTGAAGACATATGTGGAAGTTTTTGAGAAGCAGACAAAAGACAAGCTAAAATTGAAGGATCCGTAATTCAAAAGAAGTTTCCCTGCTCTCAAGGATTACTAATATTGTGATTCTAAAAATTATCATGACTTACCTTTGCTGCAATGATGAATACTACCAGCCTGACTGGTATGCGCAGAGAAGAATGCAGTAACCTGCAAGTTTCCTGATTGATTATTCACACCGCTTTGGTGAGATTTAGAATGCCACCCTCTCCATTGTGTCAATCTTAAAACTTTTTGCATGCACCTTACACCTAGCACTGCATTTGTCTTTCGAGTAATTCGTTGCCCAAGGGAACTCTAACTCATGGTGACCTGAATATCTGGTTGACTTGATCTCAACGAGTATCGGACAAACCCACGTAGTTAACATGCTCCTACACACTGGCAGTACACATGCGAGAGCACGGCGTGGGCTTGTAACTGGAGAGGGAGGATTGGAAGTCCAAGCATCAGCTATTCTCCAACACCCTACCATTGGATGTCAAGCCGCCGGGGTGGGTGAAGGACGCGACTCACACCCGCGGCACACTATGTATTGCGAAGTTAACTGTAATACAATGCAACTTGCTACTCGCACACATTTTCAGACAATATAACGTCAGTAAGTCTGAAAATAATATATATTCTGCATTCAAAATTTTCCAGGCAGACAAATACAATTCCATGCTTTCTCCCGGTTTTCCCGGTGTGGTGGCCATCCTGTAAATGGTGTGGAATAAAATTTCCACTGGCAGACGCATGCACCCACCAAGGACCGGTGTATATTTTATATATAATTTTTATGTATATTTTATATATATTTTTTATGTAAGTGCTTGAAAATACTATTGTGAAAAAGTCACTTTACCACATAGTGAATGTAAATAAATTTCATTAAAAAAACTGACATAAATATGTTCCTATTTTTATCTTTCTTGTAAGTAAAAACGTTACACATTAAAATAAGATAAATAAAAAAAGGATGATGATGAAATTTAACCCAACACATTGTTACATTTGCAGGGACCACAGCGAGCATTCTGTGAGAAGAAAACTACTTTTTACATGCAAATTTGCATTATACTTTGCATTATCGCAATGGAAAAATTTTCAGATACCTAATCATAAGATGTTTTGTAGTTAATGATAACCAACAAATAAATCCTATGTCCCTGAAACTAAACAAAATTATTCCCACAAAAATATTACACCATTATCTGAATTATTAATCGTGCAGTAAATTAGCTACAGTCTATATTCAGGCAATTTGCCAAGCTGCAGAAAATTCTTAGAAGAAAAGTAAGCATTTATTAAGATCAACAGGTAAGAGCAGGTACTTACCAAAAGCATAATGCACATCCTGAGAGTCTGGAGGGTTCATCGCAGACATTAAGATCAGGAGTCCATCATTTGTTGGCTGCATATCCAACATCTTCACATCTATCTCACTCGTGCCACCCACACACGATTCCTAAAACAAGTAAATTGCTGTCAGATTGAAATATTGACATAATTCCTCTAACAGAGTTCTAATATTATTTTGATATATCCAAATTATGAACAACAATCTCTGACAAACAATCCTTTATAAACGTAGAGCTACGTTCAGAATTGCAAAAGAAAATAAATCTTCACGCCACTGTCAATGCCATAGCAACAATAGCTGGGGCCCCAGTGCAACACATCGAGATGCAGCCCTATATAATATAAACTTTTGTACTCTTGGAAGAATTTACAGATAACATATGGCATAAAGGAATGCACGTAAAAATTTGAAAATGAAACAAAATACTGTAATAATACAGAAACACAATTTTTCTTTGCATTTATTATTCACAAGTTAGGTTACAAGGATAAAATTAATTAAATGGTTTCCTCAAATAGTGTAGACATGTATGGTCCGTCTCATATAAGTTGGCGAGATTTCACAATCGGTGAGTGGCAACTTGATGTATACGAAACAAACAAAGTGCCATTTACAAAATCCTGTATCAGCTGATGCACGAACGAACAAAAGTTAATATTATGTTGGCTATTCTGAGTGCACTGCCGACGCACAGTAGACAAGCAGAAAATACGCGATAAGAAAGAATTCCTAGATTAATTAATACATTTCACTTTACGAGNCGACGCACAGTAGACAAGCAGAAAATACGCGATAAGAAAGAATTCCTAGATTAATTAATACATTTCACTTTACGAGGTCACAAAACAGTGGTTGTTAGTGTTACAAACTGAACTTCGTGATAAAGTAGTAATGTATAGGTGTTCTAAATGAAGTGCACAATAAAAAAATCTGTATCCAAATGAAACGCAACTTCAAAACCTTTATCACGTCGTATCTTCCCTTTCCAACCATGCTTTATATTCATTCCAAAAGCATTCAGAAATTTTGTATAATATTGTTGAATTATTTTTTCTAATAATTTGACGATATATATACATATATATATCAAATTTGTGTTGTACCGAGCCAGTAATAGAAGAACATTCAACTTTTAAAAAGACACTATCTATGGAGCAATGCAAACGGCTCAAACCTCGCTCTGTCATGCCGTGCACGCCATCTATCTGCTCTTTCCCAAACCATTAACAACCAGAGAAGAAAGATTTCATGCTAACAAATTTACAAACCGATACCAATAGTTATATTTTTCCGCGAGCTCTGCATAATTTTTAAAGTAACATCTATTTCGTGTACAGCGATATTGAGTACTAGTAATTTCTATTCGGCCGGTAATCATTCATCTACGTAAATTATACACCATATTGTTCTCCCAAAAACCCATTTTCTTGTTTTCGAAGAAAGTGGGTCACGCGTGAACAGTTTTTAAGCAATTCTAACGTTATTCCATGACACATACTTCCAACTCAAATATATTAGCTTTAACGTCCAAAGTGTGATAATCGCTACAACTACCGTCTCGCAAATGTTAACCCAAATTCACTGTCTCTGAGAAATTAAAAAAGAGTTAGCAAATATTTAACGTTTTCCAAGGTTTTATATTTTTACTTTTATATCATACTAATTTTTTTTAGACAGGTATCAGTCTAAAATATGTTAACATTTGTTTAGCATTACAGTACAATGGCAAGTGGATTAGTTGACAATGTGTTGATGAAAAATACAGCCTCCACTTGACGCACCAGCTGATAGCGAAAGGATACATAAACGAAAAGTAAACATTGGCGCTACTTTCGTCAAACTGTCAGAATCTCCCCAACTTACACGAGACAGACAACATCTAGAAAAAGTATTTGTGTAGTTTTCTGTATAGTTAAGACATATCACGTATAACATGTACATTAATAATTAAATGCGCAAATTAAGGTTAAAATGCGCAAAGTTCATTTACATGCTGTGCAGTACTGTTTTTTTCAACTGACGTGGCCAAGTAGGTGCGCTGTTGGTTTTATGTTCACTTGTGCAATAAAGAATGCGTTTAGTAAAAAATTACCACTGAATAACAGTTTTGCGTTCTCTCATATAACAATGTTTTTTCACTAGAAAAGTGGAAATTTGCCCCAAAACTTTAATTATTTTCACTAGTGGTGAACCAATATGACTTCACCAATTTCTAATTTAGATGCTGATTGTGAAATCAATAATCAGCAGATACCAAGTTGGTTACAAATTATTACAGTTTAATAAATTAAGTTGCCAATAATATACATAGGCAATTCAGAAATTTCAGAGAGCTTATTTTAATAAAACTGTTCACTTGAGGATATAGTATGATCAAAGCATACAATGTGTATGTGTGTGTGGGTGTGTGCACATGCGCATGCATGCATGCATGCACGTGTGTGTAAGAAAGAGAGAGAGAGAGATAGAGAAAGAGAGAGAGAGAAAGAGAGAGAGAGAAAGAGAGAGAGAAAGAGAGAGAGAAANAAGAGAGAGAGAGAGATAGAGAAAGAGAGAGAGAGAAAGAGAGAGAGAGAAAGAGAGAGAGAAAGAGAGAGAGAAAGAGAGAGAGAAAAAGAGAAAGAAAGAGAGAGAGAAAAAGAAATAGAAAGAGAGAGAAAAAGTGAGAGAAAGAAAGAAAGAGATTGAGAGAGACAGAGAGAGAGAAAGAAAGAGAGAGAGAGAGAGAAAGAAAGAGAGAAAAAGAGAGCAAGAGAGAGAGAAAGATAGAGAAATAGAGAAATAGAGAGAGAGAGAAATAGAGAAAGAGAGAGAGAAATAAAGAGAGAAAGAGAGTGGGAGAGAGAGAAAGAGAGAGTGGAAAAGAGAGTGGGAGAGAGTGGGAAAGAGAGAGTGGGAAAGAGAGAGTGTGGGAGAGAGTGGGAAAGAGAGAGTGTGGGAGAGAGTGGGAAAGAGAGAGTGTGTGGGAGAAATAGATAGAAAGAAAGAGAGAAAGAAAGAGAGAAAGAGAGAGAAAGAGAGAAAGAAAGAGAGAAAGAAAGAGAGAAAGAAAGAGAGATAAAGAGAAAGAGAGAGAGAAAGAGAGAGAGAAAGAGAGAAAGAAAGAGAGAAAGAAAGAGAGAAAGAAAGAGAGAAAGAAAGAGAGAGGATACAGAGCAAATAAACTGTGTCTGGCGATTGTACAAATTTGAATATTATTCGTCGCTCAAAATAGTTGCACCTATGATCGCTAGCATTTTAAAGCAAATGGTTTTGCCTGAAAATATTACGCAATACATTTTAACAAAGAATTATTATTTGCAAAGAAGTATGCTTCTTTAATTAAAAGTTACTTTTCCCATAATTTCCCGTGAATTAGGATTTTGTAAATGGCACTTTGTTTGTTTCATATATATCAAGTTGCCACTCACTGACTGTCAGAATCTGGCCAACTTATATGAGACAGACAATACTAATAGATAACAAAAAGAAAATAAATTTTCAACACACATTGTTTTCGCTTACGTCTCATTGCCCTGCGTTTAGTCCTATTTATGAAATTTTCCACTTCCAGAATAAACTCTTGTTGATTTCGTCACAATGTTGCACGTAACTCGTACTTTTTAACAAAATATAATAAATAATAACAATAGATGTCTCAGACTACACAATAAGTACAGTGGAAACTCTATCCATCTAATTTCAAGGGACTGACATAAAAATTCTAAAGATACGGACATTCTGTAGATGTAGACTACACATATTAGTCAACCAAAAAAAAAACCAACCTCATTAAACTTTGTGTTGAACACATTGATAGGCCTGTGTTAGGTACTTAAGTTTAATTAAAAGAAAAAAATGCAAATGTGACTATTAAAGAAAACATTCATAATACAGTAGAACCCTGTTATAAAGTTCTCAAGGTAACCAATCAGTGTTGACCTTATATGTAAAAAAAAGAACAATCCACTATAATTTTTCCCAGTACTCACACTAAAACTTAATAAAAAGTGTATTTAAACACCTGTTTTGAAACCACGTGCACAGTAAATAGCTGCCGACATAGCGGAAGTATTGTCCATAGAGCAACTAACAACAGTCGCAGTTACTAGATACAAAATAAAAATGTCTGGAATGTTGTGATTGATAAAGTGCAGTGAATAGGGTTTCCTTAGTTTTGCGTTGCCTTTTTCTAACTTTCCGCGCATATTTATTAGAGTTACATTTATACATAATGCATTCATTATTTTCATGAAAAATATTCAAATGAAAAAATTGCGTGTGTTGTTAGCAATGTTGCATCGAAAATCAATATCTCAAAAATATGGCACTGCTGTTTCTTGTGGTTGCTGGTCGTTATTATCGTGGCTGCCACAATAAATATTGCAATTTCTTGCTGAACGTCTAATAAAACTTCTCCAGTACTTATATCAAACACATATGTACTGCATTTCCACATTTTTCAGTTTTTTATATTTTGTGCTATCTAAATACATGTTGTGTAGTCCGAGACATCTATTGTTATTACGTATTTATTTTTTATTACAAAGTGAAAGTTACGTGCGACATTGTGACGAAATCAACATGAGGTTATTCTGGAAGTGGAAAATTTCATAAATAGGACTAAACACAGGGCAGTGAGATGTAAGCGAAAACAATGTGTGTTGAAAATTTATTTTATCTGTGTTATCTAATAATATTACTTGTGCATGTGTACATAATGTGTACATAATGTACTGTATACCGACTTTGTATGCCTTGGTGAGTACAGTATAGCGTGTCTGGCCATTCGTTATTCGTGTGTCAATATTGAACAAGTAAAATTTAGCGAGAATTTGTTTTTGGTGAAGTCTATCTATAAAAAGATATGTTATTAAATAATTTCTTAATTTTTAACATTTCGACGTCTAGTAAAACACAGTAGATGCGTAGTAAGATTCGTATTTGAAGATACTTATATTTTTTTGTTAATACTTCATTGTTAAATTATTGGAGCTTGTAATTTTTGGCGATGCTACAGAAAGTTTTGTTCAATTGATGGGATAAAAATTAGAGTTGTTCCGATACCGATACAAAGTATCGGCCGATACTTAACCTTTTTTAAAGGTATCTGTACGGGGTATGGTATCAGTAATAGACAATGAAATCAGGTTATGACTTTTTTTACCCACAAAAATTATATGGTGTGGTAAGTTTTATGATGTTAATCAGCCCTGCAGTTTTTTACAGAATTTTAAACCAACAAAAAGACCTGGATGAAGGCGAACATCACAGATTTTCTATCGCGCTACTCATGACTCTCTTACATATGTTTACAAATAAATAGCTGGAGTTCATAGATGTATATATTAGGACTGAGCCGATACCGGTACCGATATATCGAAACCGGCCGATATTGTAATTATCGGAATTGTGCTGAATTAATTTTTAAATAGCCGATATTATAACCAATATTTTGCCCTAAGAATCTAAGATGATGCCATTTTAAACTTGCCATAATTGGAGTGCTTTGCTCACTATTTGGTTTTATTAAAATAATCACTATTTTTAAATTGGTTTTTACTAAAGTACCCAACTGGCTGTGTTTATTTTCATAGCAAAATTAGGCACATTTTGCATGATTGTTTACGAAACATGTATACAACAAAACAACAGTAGCCACTATTTGCGTTTACTGAATTTTATCAATGGAGGCAAGCTATAGTCGGTTCACGACTGGAAGAGACTTTCTTGAAGCCCTGCTAAAGATTTACTTTCAAGCCCATTTCGTATCCTTCCGCCAAAAGTAAACAAACATTGTCATGTGACAGGTCACATGGCAATGTTTACGTTCCACTGTGCGTGTACATGTGTTCGTACATACACTTACCCATTATAAAAGTCATGTAATGTATATATTATTAATGGATATTCCACAAGCGTAAAGTTTTTATTCTTGAGAATTTCACACAAAAGAATATGCGATGCCAGCGAAAAAACATTTCATTCTATAAACCCAAAATGCGAGTATTTTGATGAATCGATAGTAGTTGTCTATTTACAATCGATTGTTAGTGACTATCGATAAATTCCCGTACATCGAAGGCAAGATCATCAGTATTGATCGGAATTGCTACAGACGTTAAAATGGCGTGGTGGTTGAGTCGGATGTTTTGCGCAATTGTAAAACGTTATTTAAAAATGGTTGTGACGGTTTTCGACAGGACGGCAGAGTTTGCGAGTGAAGGATTCTACGTCTTCGACAATGTGAAAACAATTCTTATGTGCAAACACTGCAACGTTAGAATAAAGTGGCAAAGGAAAGACACGTGCGCGAAACACACAAAAACAAAAGAAATTAGAACTTAAAGTGAGCACAAATTAAAATCATACGTTATTAAAAACCAAATAACAAAGAGCTGATATTAGTAAAACAACGCAGATAAATGAATTATTATAGGTTAAACGAGATAATCGCACAAATTCTCTGGCACGTGTGTCAACAACACAAGGACTACGAAGGTTAGTAAACAAACGGCCGCCTTACTTTAACCTTGAGCGTAATCCTGTGGCTATGCAAGAAACGTTGAAATCTAAATATGTTAGCATCACGTCATTAATAATTTGCATAATAAGATACAATTCTTTTAGACACCTATTTGTAAGCGATAAATTAACAATTACGTTAAAACTTTGGAACTATTTCCTCTCTTTGTGCTGGGAACCTAACGGCATAACTGTATCCGCGCTCGCCGCT
The DNA here is from genome assembly GCA_002778355.1 of Clitarchus hookeri. Classification (NCBI taxonomy): domain Eukaryota; kingdom Metazoa; phylum Arthropoda; class Insecta; order Phasmatodea; family Phasmatidae; genus Clitarchus; species Clitarchus hookeri. The sequence continues at coordinate 81,396 of NQII01000097.1, forward strand.
GTTTGTAATGTTATATGCATGTCGCTAACGGCTAGGGTGTTTTTTCAAAGGTTGATTTTCAAAAGTTTCTTCCAGTCGTGAACTGACTATAGCAGCATAAACAAAACTTATTATTTAATCAGCCTAACACATATATAATATTAACAATAATTAATATTTACGATTACCTCCAAAAATATCTTGTCTTAATTGTTTCACGACAGACCGCGAACACAGCGACACATAAAAAAAACTTATCAAATCTTGTAATCATTACTGCCGCCTAGCGGTGCCATTCCGACAGTTGCCTATTTTTTGTTTGTTTTGTTGGTTTGTTTGCTGTTGCTGTAATAACATGACAGTGTTAGGTTAGGGTTCAAACATGGTGAAATGATTTACGTGTGCCAGCAATAAACAAATGATATGGCTGAAAAAAAAAGTTATTTATGGAATTTCTTTGTACAGTAAGCAACCACACAAGAATGCAAATCTGTTTACAATATTTGCAAATGTTTGGTTTCGAGAGGCGGTACATGATCAAGGTCCTATAGTACCACAAACTTAAAACGGCACATTGAATGTACGCACCATTTGAAGGGGGGGGGTTTAAGAGTTTCATTGCTTACTGACACGCTTTTGGAGGTTATTTTGGNCATTGCTTACTGACACGCTTTTGGAGGTTATTTTGGTCTTACAAATATGCTTAAGCTTAATATGTGGTTCCTAGATTTATATTTATCGTAATAGTTAGGCCTATCACTGAAACAATAAAAAAAAGACTATTACAATTTTATTTTGGTACATGTTTAAAAATTAAATTTTTATTTTTAGAAACTTGCAATAATATTATTTTTCCTTGTCACGGCAGTATCGGTATTGGTATCGGCAATATCGGAAAAGGCTCAAAATCCACATTGGCTCACCTCTAGTATATATTAGTGATGGCCCGATAGCAAATATCCGATATCGGTATTATAGGTACATTTACCATTATCGGAGATTGGCACTAAAATATCGGCACATTGGTAATGGCCATTCTAACCTCAAGTATTTTCTCTCCTCTGCTGCACACTTAATTTTCTCAACTCTTAACATCAGGCTGCAGCAATACGACTAAAAAGAACATAATTAATTTAAAATGTTAATATGCAATAATTAAAAAAAAATAAAAATTTAAAAGTTAAAAAAAATTCCTTACAATAAAAACAAATTAGACTGTACATGCCCATCATTATTTTTCACTTCACGGATTACATTTTTATTTTTGGTAAAGCAGTCTTATGTTCAACGTACGTTTCACAAAGTAAATAAATGATCGTGGTTTGTTAGCTTAGTTTTCATTCCTGTCCTTTTACATATTTTTTGTAGACTAGTGACCTACTTGCAACCTTAACTTAGTTTTGTAATATGTTTTAGTGAGCTACAATTTTGTGTAATGATAAACTATTTTTTTTGCAGCTTTGATGTACCAGGCATAAAGTAAATCTCACTTAACAGCAAGTCTATTTAGCTTATTGCAAACAAAACTTTTCCAGGCAGCAGTTTTCTCTCATACACTTTAGTGACAAATGTCTGCTTACAGTATGATAAATGAAAATATCGGTTTACAGGTATCGGATCGGTAAAATCCTAAATATCGGAACCTTCATCGGTATCGGGTTTTTTCAGTATCGGGCTATCACTAGCATATATCATGGACGCAAGTGGAAGATTTTCATTTCGCTGTGCTCTGGGTGGCGGTATTGCGAACTACAATCAATACCATTTTGAGTATTTTACGTTGACCTCTTGCGTTTGCACTGAGAACTATTCTGTAACCACCAATGTGTTCTCTAATCTTGCGTGTATACGTTTGGAATTTTTTTTTTTGTTGACTGTTGTTATTATTATTGTCTGGCATGAAACAACATAACTATGCCAAACTGAAATGCATGCTTTATACTTAAACAAACATATTGTGAGCCGTTTAAAAATATTTTAAAAATAACTTTTACTGCTGGAAATGAATATTGCAGCCTGTAACTGTTGTAAAGTATTTATCTTCCAGACGGCGAACTGCAATAAGATGCGCATAAAAACGTAAATATATGAGAGGAACATTACATTACTACAAATGAGCAAGTGAAAAGCCACAGAATTGATAAAAGTTGAAAGCCGGCGTATGCAATTACCGTCTGTATGGACTATTGGTAAAACTTATTAAGTCTGCATCTGTGGTTATTAAATACTTGACGCTAGTGGACACAATTGTTTTTTGTTTATCGTAAAGAAAATATCGTAGGGACTTCTTTATCTGTATAAAACTTTTGTGCAGTGCGCCGAATTATACCAAGATCAAAATAATCTAAACTGATCCTTTTAAAAATTTTCACCTTTTTTCCCGCAGGTGTATGCAGTTTTCCACAGCTCACATCAGCTTGTTTCCCTTCTTTTCTAATTTTGCATATACCGTAGTTAATTCCGATTTACCTGTTGAAGCTGCTGCATATTTACTGGCATGACATATCTGATGAATAAGTTGTCTGGATGCTTCTTCCTTATCACAAAAATATGTATTCACATTCCTTATGACTTCTCTGCACTGACTGAGTAAACTTTTATTACTTGACTTACTAGTTGATGCCATTATTAAACACCTAACACTTTTATTCCACACCTTGTACGTATCATTTGTGCGCGCATAAACACTTCCACCAATCGCAGGCGTACAAACATGATAAACACTGTGGCACAAATTATGGCCAGTGCTACACTACCCGCCCGCAGCTGAGAGCTTTCTTCCCCTCCAACACTGATTGTGAATGACAGCGGGCAGAGTGAATGGGACGTCGTCTTGTAGTTAGCATTTGTCGTCTTATTTTGTGTGTTTTGTTTGGAATCGTTGATGTTGGCCGTGGGCGCAAGCCATAGGCCATTATATTGCTAAAATTAAAATAAAATGTTATTGTAGTCCTAAACGGAATATGGAATGAGGTTAGAGACGTTGCTGTGTTTTGACAGGCGTGATTATTGGATACTACCAGTTGTGGGTTTGGTTAAAACTGTACGGGTTCGAAAACAGATCAATATTTTGACAGGTGTGATTATTATAGGAAATTATCACTTGCAGGTTTGGTTAATATTGTATGGGTTTGAAAATGGCTAGTTGTTGACAAAAATTGTCGTAAATATATTAGTTTTGTTTTATGCATTTTGTTAACAAATGTTTCATTTAAGTAAATATTTAATTAAAAATTAACTTAAATAAGCTGTTTTATTGACATCTTTATGGTGTTGGTTGAATCAAACATGCATTTTGGGGTTATGCACAGCATTTCGGAGGTCTCAAATCCAGGTCTGCATCCATTATTTTCCAGTATGCCACGGTTTCTTTATTTGGTCCACTGAAAAATGTATTTTAGAGAATCTACTGTATTCATTCCTATTGATTTGTTGTTATTAAAAAATTCCCAGAGAGTCGGCATGTACCAGAATCGACATGATTTGATTCGCGATACCTTCAATCACTTTAGAATCGTCAGTATCGAGGATTCGATTTTGACATCCCTAGTTTTTATGACAATTTCTTGTGATGTCTCTCGAGTTGCTCTTTATGTTTACAATTAGGCGTACTGTTTTGTTTACTCTCACATAGTACTCACAAATTATTTACAATTGGCTCATTATGTGGACAAGGATGTTATTTATGTAAACAGGTATAAAACAACAATAATTACATTGCAATTGTGGTTATAATATTCACAATGTTGTGGAATCTAGTCAATAGTAGTTCTATTCATTGAAATGTAATACACAAATGATTTAAGGTTTTAAAAGTTTCTATAAAAGTATTCTTTTTATTTCTGTACAGCCCGCCAAAAGTGTGAGCAAAAGCAGGGATGAGAAAAAATCAGTGATATTTTCTTTAACTCCGGTAAGCCATTTTATGATGTAAAAGTCCATTAAAACTGATCATATCCATGAAAATGGCAGCCCTGCCTTTATGTAAAGCCAGCGTAGGGACATTTAATGAATCCCATTTTGGAACACAAGTTGTACTGAAAGTAAACGTAAATTTTGTATTTTGAAGTTAAACATTTAAAAAATTTTCAAAAACTATTTGGGCAGGAATTGAAAATTGCATGGTAAAGTGAAAAAGATACGTTAATTTTGAAGTATGTTGCCTCAGAATAGAGCACCCCTCAACCGTAATTCCCTCAAACAGAACTCCTCATATCCAGAACTAATTTTCCAAAAAAATTCAAATGTCGCAAAGTTGTGCCGTAACTTTCCTGCGCTCGTGACAGGTCTTTCGTTGCTCACACCAGACTGTACATGCCCGCTAGTTGCACAGGAGCAAGCCAGCGCAATTCTATAAATAGCCAGTCGTCCGCATCACCACGTACTAGTGACAAGTTGTTTGTTGTTAATCAGCATTAAGTAAACATGCGTATTTATGTTGTAAATCTTTTTTAATAGTTTCACAGATTATGTTGAGTAAACAAAAGATAGTGGCTTACCTAACCGGCACAGGAAAATTCTTTCGATTCAAGAGAAAGTGGAAATATTAAAAAAAAACTAGACGCTAGAATTTCTGTGAAGCCTATGTGTGAATTTTATAGCGTAGGAGTGTGTACAGTGTACGACAACAAAAAGCAAATACGTGAACAATAAAAGTTTTGCGTGGATAGTGAATCAAAAGTGTGAATGGAGAGTCGTAGAATCCTTTGCTCAAGTAAAAGTAGCGAACTTGATGCAGCTTTAAAGAAATGGTTTAGACTAAGGAGAAGTAAAGGACTTAGCATTTCTGGGCCAATGCTCACTGAAAGGCTAGAAATTTTCATACTAAATTTAAACTTGATTATGAATGTGACTCTTCATTAGGGTGGTTACATAAGTTCAAGAAATGACACACCATTTCTCTTTATTCACTGAGCGGCTAGAAACAGTGCATACACGGAAGCAGCCAAAAAGTTTGTTGTTGAGTTCACGCAGCTAGTGTCAGAGCAGAAAATGTCTTCCGAACAAATGTACAATGCAGATGAAACTGTATTGTACTGGAGATGTAGGCCAAGAAATACTTTGTGTACTCCAGACGATGCACATACTGGAATGAAAAAAAAGTAAAGAAAGGCTAGCTGTGTTAGGTTATTCCAACGCAGCTTTTGCCAAAACAAGTTTATTTTACCGTGTGATACAATGTGTTTATAAATAATTATACTGTTGGTTTTTCCTAAATAAAACTTTTTCATATATGTCAAAATGCTTCAACACGGTGTTGCATGTGTCCATGTGGCTTCAAATACATACAGCTGCTGCTGGCTGTCTCATTCGGCCAGAGAGAGAGAGAGAGAGAGAGAGAGAGACAGCGTGACAAACAAATAAGAGGGGGAAGGAGGCATTCTAAAAATACCGGTAGACCATCCAGCCGACATAGCGCTTTCCCTCCACATTTTCCCTCCATTGCCAAGTGGCTGTGTGGAGAAACGGTAAGTGCAAAGAGGGGATGGAGGCCCCGGGGTGGTGGAAGAAAAGAAGGGAACGAGCAAGCTTACCTGGTGCTGGGCGGCTGAGGTTGTTGTGGTGGAGAGGGGGTGGAGGTGGAAAGGAAGGATGCTAAGCGAGAGGGAGAAAGAAAAAAGAGAAAGGAAGCGAGCCAGCTGGATGGCGGCTAGAGGTGATACAAAGCAGAACTGTCAAGAACATGCAGGCAAAAGTATGGTGCGACCCATATGCGTTTAAACTAGAGCTGGGCGGGAAAGGTAATTTAAACTCGGGAAAATTTCGGGCGGGAAAAATAATTTCCCGCGGGAAACGGGACGGGATCGGGAATTTTTCAATATGCTAGAAAATTAACGAAATGTACAAATAAAAACTTAAATATTAAGGTATTATGTCAAATTATGCAACCACTATTTGTTATATCCATATTGCTTCTAACGAACTACGTAAACAAACTGTAGAGTGAGTAAATAAAACATTAAAAACAAACTTAAAAATAATGTTTAGTAACAAATTAACGTGTCATAGGTATAGGTTACCGCACTACAAATCACACACAATATTTTAACGTTCATTCAAAACTACAAGTTTATTGATAAAAAATAATCTCTGAATAAAAATTTAAATGTGTTACATCATGCAATAAATAACACGTATGGGTGATTAACAAAATAAAAAACACGAGCAGCACTGTTCCTAACAACGACTATCATTGGGCGACATTATACGTCACGTGAAGTGCTGGCCAATAAAATACCACCTTAGATGAAGAAGATGAGTCGCGTTCGGCAACTGTTCCACGGCCGTATAACCTACAAGAACAAGAATCACATGGCCGTAGAAATGCACGATAATTCTGATTGTTATGAACTTACGTGGGAATGCAATTGCATTCACACCAATTCAAATGTAATTTCACGTGTATGCGTTGGATATGCCTTTCGGCCCGCAATGGAATTATTTGGTGACGTTTATAAGAAGTTCGCAAAATTAAACAAAGTTAATAAGAGTGCGTGAAAAGTAGGACTCGTTTCATAGCCATCTTGATTCTTAAAACAATACGGGTTTAAGATTCCAAGCGTTACTTTCTTAATGCTTGTGAGCAGTGTTCATTAATTCAGCTGCTAAAATACGTGCAGAGGAAAATGTTTATTCACGTACAACTGAGCGCCATTATATCAATAAAAAATACTTTTGTTTTAAAAATATACAGGGCCTACTTCACGAGTCTATAACAAGTGTTTCACTTTTAAAGCGACGGACGGCAGATAAAATACAATTAGCGAAATGGAAATACCATTTAGAGTGATAAGCAGTTATTTATTTTAAGATGGCACACAGAAGTTTGTTTACATGCGACGGCTGGTGGCAAACTTTGTATGCATTATATTTATATGAAACCATTAATACTGATAGGTAAGTTAACTTGCATGTATTTCTTATTTACTTATGCTGGCAAGATTAGGGCCATGTAGGCCCTCTCTTACATGTGTGTTATAGAACACAGATATAACAGCAAAATAGCTTAAATAATTTTAATCCCGAAAAATTTACGGGAAAAATTATTTCCCGCCCGACCTTTTCGAAAAATATATTTCCCGAATTTTTCCCGAAAAGTCGGGATCCCGCCCAGCTCTAGTTTAAACACATGAGCGATGAGTTATTCATTTGTTGTTATTTTTTGACTTCCTTAGAAACTAAGTTAAAATATTAAAGCATACCGTATGTTGACAAATTTCTGAACATGGTTTAGGGGAAAATTTTTTTAAATGCCAATATCTCGTAAATTAGCCACACCCCATTTTTTAAAATTCATTTTTGTAAAAATGTGCAGCCTATACACGCCGAAATACGGTACTTTGTAAACTTTGACTATAATACGTCAGTCTTGCTCTTGTAAATGTATATTGTGCCAACGTGCCATGCAGTAAGGGAAATGCTATCCACGGAATTGACTATACTCCGGGAAGATTCATCAGGTGCACGTCAACACAACAACATGACGTCACCACTACAGCCCTACATTACCTCCAGTCCTCGCTTACTCACGCAGGCAGGCACACAAAGTGATAAGAACCCTCGCTAGCAGGTTGTGAATGAAGGCCATTCTCGCAGTGCCGGGAGTTTCACGACTGTCACATTTTCATAAACAATACATAGTGTTTTTTAATGGTTTTGTAACTAAGGATAAAACCAATAATTTACACTCATCGATTTCTTAAGTTAAAAGTATGTGCCACATATACATGAGGTCAGACGACTAAAAATATGTTATTTTTCACACCATCCCAGCCTCATTTCCCATAACCGGAATAGCTCTTCCCCCGACGATTCCGGTTGAGAGATGTACAGCACAGTGAAACCTCTTTAATAGAAAACTCTTAAAGGACCTGAACTTTTGCAGTTTGTATTAATAAGATTTGTATTACAGGTATTTTAATAGTTATAAAATAATATAAAAAAATTGATTATTAAATAAAAAGTTTAGACTGTGATTCAGTTTATAAAGAAATAAGACATTCTTATGACTAGCACAACTTCATTTTACCAGTGAACTGAATAATACATTGTAATAGAAATTAAATATTAATATTTATTAAGTACAGAGATTTAAATTAAATTCCCTAGCTGAAATAAAGGCGAAAGAAGACACCTTTGTATCAACGACATTTGACTATGCACCAGCCAACAAGAGGGCTTCAACTATGCAGAAGTCTTAAAATGCAGACAAGCACCTTAAATGTCGTCTCCATGAACTCCTCTCTGGCCATATTGCTGACGTTGACCTTATAATCCAGCTTCTCCATTCCGGTGGGGCTGAGGGACCACTTCTGCAGAACATCCTCTGCGAGCACGTACAGATGCCACTCGTCGAGGTCCTGCCAGGTGTCCTTCCATGCTACTAGCTTCACCAGTTTCTGCAAAGTTCAAGAATTACTGCGATAGACCTGTACTAAATACAGCAGCAATGACAAACACTACCATAATTTATTGCATAATTGTCATACATTTTTTACTAATTTTTTTTTAAATTAGGGGTGTGACCATTATGAGAATAAATGGTAAGATACGTGACAAAAAAACAAAGAATTAAAGCACCCATTTGCAGTTTATTGTTAATGTTAGGGATGGGACGACCAAATCTAAGAATCGCTGAATTCACAGAATCATAGGGATTCGTAGATTCTGTTAATTTGATATAAAATTCTTATTAAACACATTATTATTATTTTTTTGTTAATTCTAAATTCTACATAATATGTCATTCAAAGTAAAGTTTCCCAGAGTGTGCATAAAATTCATAATGATTTATATATGCTGCAGTAATTAAATTCTTGTGTAACAAAAGGAGAATCGCAAACGGCCGGCCGCTTTACGTAAGCGCATCGAGCGGCAAAGCATTCTGCTGCCCGCGGCCGCCTTACCTACAGACGCGTCAGCAGCGGGTCACGGGCGTGCAGTACGGAAAAAGCAACTGAGCTGCAATCCCCCAAGTCCGCAGATAAAGAACTCCTGCCGTCGGACTGCTTTTTTCTGCCTCATTTATCCCTCTCTTTTTTTTAAGCACAACCGTTACTTACACTTCTGGAAGAAAAGAAAGAAAGAGGGCTACAGAATTTACTGTCAAACAGATGATTTTCGTGTGGCAATTTGGTTTTGTTTTTATTTATTGACGCCAGTGCAAGGAACATAAAGTAAAATGCACAAACTCTTTCAAAATTTTTTTTAATAATTTGGGAAATTGATAAGAATTACGGAGTATGGCAGCTCACTTTCAGTGCTGCCAATTTACTAGGAAAATAGTGCTTAAAATGAAAAAAAGTTAGTGAATGGGCACATGTTACAACACCATAGCAGAATGATTCTCTTGTGGAAGGTCACAACAAGTAAGTTTTATTTTAAAACTACTACTATTTTTTTCCCCTGCTTACAAAACTGTATTTATTATAAGTTTTTCTTGTCTGAAACTAGGTTCCATTTTCTATTTCCTTTTCTGTATCAATTTCTTTGAACTATTACACCATTATATCAGTGTCACAGCTGAAGTACCATAGAAGAAAGTTGCAGATGGAAAGACAGTACACGAGTTAAGTGCAGTTAAGTGTAGAGGCGGTGTAATGTGTGATATGCATGTTACTACTGCCCTTATCACTCCCATACATATTGGTCTTGGCCTGGTTTGAAACACCCTTAACCACAGACGCACCAACAGTGTTCTGTGGGCTCTAATTTTTAATGTAGTTTTCATAACACAAACAAGATGTGACGCATACCTGCACCAGCACTTATCTTGCCGCCGGCATCTACCCCAATCTGTCTGACCGACATACCAACGGCGCCGTTTAGGCGGCCTATTTCCGGGAAAAAATGAAAGTGCTACACAGGTAAATACTACAGACTGTGATTTTTGTTTCGGCCCCAAACATTTTGAATTATGGAGGTTTTACTGTGTTAGAGTATCACAAAATTGTGTCAATAAACTAAATGTTATTTTACAAAGAAAGTATGAAACGTACATAATTTTCACCAATATTTACAATTATGGTCAATGCAGTACTTTACCACAAAATCACCCCATATAGTAAATGCACAGCAAAAAGTATCACAAAAACCTCGCGTTTGTTTTGCGGTGCGAAAATATCACATGAAAAATTCTAGAATCAGAGAATTGGGTTTCGGATCGGGATTTGGTCATTTCAAACATGGACTCCAGGGTGGATTCGGATTCGAGTAAAAAATGGTTGTATGTATGTTCCTTGTCAGCACCAACATAAATTTCTTTGTAAACTGCACATATTTTCCAACTAATTGTTTTGTTTAGGTAAATGTCCAATACATAACTAGACATGAAATACATTAAGCTCGGTGCTCTCCTCTCCTTATGTTAAGTCGATGCTTGGGAGTCAGGCAGTCAGGTACGACCTTGCTTCCTCCACTTACATGTCTAAAGAGAGGGGAAGCAGTTGCCTAGCAACTAGTGCTGCATCCTCGCTTCCTCCCTCTCTTGGCCAGCCGGTGGGAGGTGAATATCGGCTGTCTTCACGTACACCCAACTGTAGCTCGTCATGGATAAGTATGAAATTGTTTCCTCCCTACATGCCTGGCAAGAGCGGAAGTGATAGCATAGCGAATATCTCTCTTGCCTAACCTGTGAGGCAGATAACTTCCACGCAGGGTCCCATTTGCATCAGACTTCTCACCTAAAATGAAGGTAAATGACTTCGGTAGGATGGAGAAACACTTGGGTCATCCCCAGCTACCTTAGATTGCAACTTACCATACAACAGCACTTAACAATTCAATTTAACCCCTCCCACTTTGTGAAAGGGTTGGTTGACAGAGATTACCCTCCCACAGAATTTGTTGTAGGAGGAGGTCTGGTGAAGGGCACATTCCACACTATTCTGGTGCAGCTGGGAACATTTGAACCAGGACTACAACTTTTAGGCAATAAACATTTTTTTTTATAATTTTCAGCATTTCAAAATTATGGTGCAACTATTAAGTGATGGTGATGATTATGCAACAAAATACAGTAATCCTACTATGAAGAAATTTCATTACAAACTTGTTAGTTTTATGAGACCAAGTTTCACTGTAATCTTGGGATACCTCACTATAAATTTGCTTTATTAGTATTCAAACTATTTATGTATATCAAATTAAAATTATACATGTAATGGTTTGGACCAAACGAAGAAATGTAGCAATTGCAAAAACTCTGTAGATTTTCCACTTGACAATTAAATAATCATTGGTACAATAAGAATGAATATGGCACTCTTCCTTCCTTAACTGAGAGGTTGTGTTCTTCCGGTACCAGACACAGGTAACTTCAGGTTGAGTAGCCAGCTGTTGGGTGACAGATTAAGTCCTCTTGCTTTTTAATTGATTTGTTTCCTTCACCGGAATAGCTAATGTTATCAGTTACTGGATAGAAGCATAAACTAATTTCTCCCTTCAGATTTTGCAAATTTCCCTCTGTTTAGAATACGCTACAGGAGCGTCAGAGGCAGTCACAATGGCTCACTTGGATTGGGCAGGTTCGATGACCTTGCTGAGTGTTGAGGCATGAAATAAGAATGAGTAAGAGAAGACTTAGAAGCAGGAGCATGTGGGCAGCTTGACATTAAGTTGATGAAGTGAATTTTTCGCAGCACACAATGCACAGAATGGTCACAAGCAATAGCAATCCCCCTCCACTGTGTAGCTNGATGAAGTGAATTTTTCGCAGCACACAATGCACAGAATGGTCACAAGCAATAGCAATCCCCCTCCACTGTGTAGCTAAGATGCAGTGATATGGAAACAAAAGCTACGTCTCTGCATACATTTGTTAAACGCTAAAATGTGGTGGGAACAGACTATTAGGCTATTTATTACATTATAAAAAGTAGGACACAATGTACAAGTACCTACNCTAAAATGTGGTGGGAACAGACTATTAGGCTATTTATTACATTATAAAAAGTAGGACACAATGTACAAGTACCTACAAGACGGTTCTCGTGGATAGATATACACACACACACACACACACACACACACACACACAAACATACATACACAATAGTCGGAAAACACATTTTCTATGCGGATGTGCAATGTTTCGCTGGCTAGACCAGCTTTCATCAGGTGGCAAGTGGTGGTTGGCAAACAGTGAACCTAGCAGCTAGGAGGAAAACTAGGGTAAGGGGAAAAATCTGAAATGTGGCGGAGAGGTTCTCCTATGTTTAAGCCAGGTGTCTGTCTGGATTTGGTGATGTATTGGTGAGCCAGTTGCCAGCGTCGCAGTTCTGCACTCTTATTAGAAGGTAGTAAGGCCCTCANGATTTGGTGATGTATTGGTGAGCCAGTTGCCAGCGTCGCAGTTCTGCACTCTTATTAGAAGGTAGTAAGGCCCTCACCACTCTGGTTGTGTAGCAGGAGTCCAAGTTCTGGTTGTGAGATGCCGCATGTGCTGCAACTGGCTTCTCCTGCNCGCAGTTCTGCACTCTTATTAGAAGGTAGTAAGGCCCTCACCACTCTGGTTGTGTAGCAGGAGTCCAAGTTCTGGTTGTGAGATGCCGCATGTGCTGCAACTGGCTTCTCCTGCAAATTTACATTTGCCCCAACTTTGACTTGTTTGGTGTCTGCTCTATGGTCATTCATTCTCTGTCTGAGAATATTTGTGGTAAGGTCAATGTACTCTGCATTGCAGTGAACGCATTGTAGCCGGTAGACAAGATTTTCAGTCTGTTCTTATTACGAGCTTGACACTATGACATACTCGTCCTCTTCACCCTGATGGAGAGAGGCATTGAGTTGGGGAAACTGCAGAGTCTGGGAAGTGACATTGCCTCTAGCTCTGATGTGACTTTTGAGTGGCAGCTTATTNCAAATTTACATTTGCCCCAACTTTGACTTGTTTGGTGTCTGCTCTATGGTCATTCATTCTCTGTCTGAGAATATTGGTGGTAAGGTCAATGTACTCTGCATTGCAGTGAACGCATTGTAGCCGGTAGACAAGATTTTCAGTCTGTTCTTATTACGAGCTTGACACTATGACATACTCGTCCTCTTCACCCTGATGGAGAGAGGCAGTGAGTTGGGGAAACTGCAGAGTCTGGGAAGTGACATTGCCTCTAGCTCTGATGTGACTTTTGAGTGGCAGCTTATTAGAGTTGTCTTAGTTTAACCCAGGAGGCAGATTGCACTAGCATACCCCAGCAAGGTTATGCACACACTTAATGAAGAGGCTAAAGATTTAAACCTGGCCCATTTACTAACCAATACGACACAAATGGTGGTTTGCCAAGAATTTATTTGTTACTGTTCAATCTTTAGAGCAATTCATTTTGTATCCATCTCTCACTCTCAAGCATTACCAAATGGTGAAACTAAGAATGGTAGTCAACAAAAGGGGGAAGTAAACGAGGTTAATACAAAAGCAGAAACAGAAAAGCCTAGTGAGAAAGTAAATATAATCTCCTGTTCAACTCGTTTTATAAAAAGCTATGATGGTGAGCTCAAGACTCTACCAATCTTTTAATTAAGTTTGCAAAGCATCTTATACAGTGCATGATTTATGGGAGAACAGGTTTAGGAGTGAGTGTTCCATGATGGAATAAGCAAGCTCCTTTACACCTAGCACATGCAGTGATAATTACATCTACATAACTTGTTTAATGGTGTCCGACCATGATCACCATGTTCAGTATTAATTATCTGTGCATACACAAATGCATATACCACTGCAATGGACATTTTGATACAACTGCACATAGTTACCATATTAATATCAATGACAAAAGTGATTATTGCACTACTCTATGGAAATCAAATGCACACATAGCTTTAAACGCTACATTTTTATAGTACTGTATGCAGATATGTTATTTAAAAAAAAAACGTTCTATCATGTATGTTGTTCACCAAAGTGATCACGTAGTACTTTTTTATTTTTAGGTATAACACAGCAAATTTGTATTCGATGTAAATATTACATGAAATCCAGTGCAATGCTTAAAGAGGAAGGATACGCAAACTGAATAAAAATAAACTACAAAGGGCTTTAAAAGTGCTCACTTTACCGTAAACAGTCTACATATAATGTGATACACCGACTTTTTTCCATTCATTTAACGACATTGCGAGTCCGTATAAAAGGTGCAGGTTGTGAAGGTGAGCAAGAGCACAATGGGAGGACAAACATGTGATGGTAGTTGTGCAAGGAAACATTGGGTGGTGGGTAGGCGGAGAGAAATCAATGGGTATCGGCTAACTCTGGCAATTTTAGACATGCACTATGTCCAGTACAGCACTCGTCAAGTAGACATAACATGTAGTAACAAAAAAAAAGTGCAACAAATTTATTTATTAGCCATCTTCCCTTAAATTTTCAACTTTTTTCACCCACATTTTTTACAGTTCCTTAAAATCCTGTTGTCGTAAAAAGACAGGTGCAATAAATGTGATTGATATAGAGAAGTTCTACCGTAATTACTGCATTTTTTACATGTACAAGACGATTATAATGGAAATAATAGAACCAATGATACAGCATAGTGTTATACAAAGGCTTCCTTAAACCACACAAACAGGTACTCTGAATAAACTACGGGTCTTAATACCAATACAACTAAGTAATACTGTCATCATTTCCATACTGTTTTATCCAAAACAATGTATGATTGTGAATGCCAGTTGTGCAGAACGTAAGACTCACTGTTTCTGAGAGCTGGGACGAGGGCAGCTCCCCGAAGATGAAGGACGACANCCAGTTGTGCAGAACGTAAGACTCACTGTTTCTGAGAGCTGGGACGAGGGCAGCTCCCCGAAGATGAAGGACGACACGCGACCACCAATGCCGCCCAGCCAGCCGTGGGCAGAGCGTAGCAGACGGCAGGTGATGGCAGTGGGGCCCTCCGGGTCGACGTGCAGCGACACCAACACCAGGCCACACGTTGTGGTCGCCAGGATGCAACCTGTGGGCGGGACACTCACCAGCCGGTCACATTCCTGTCCCTGCAGGTTTGCGCTGTAGTCGTCGTGGATTTTTGTGTGGTTGATGCCGACCCAGAACCTCACTGCGCCTTCTGGCGACACCGCCATGCACGACGGGTACTGGCAGGCAGCAAGGGGAGAGTTTAACTTAGGTTTATACAGTACACTTGTATAAACAAAATGGACCTTCAAAATTACAGTATGCTCAAGTCTGATCACTTCACCACACATGCACAATACCTTAGCACACACAGTCTCCACCCCTCCCCTCAGTAAATTGGCAGACAAAAATAACCATCTTACATAACAACAATTCAATAGTATTAGTATTGTTCAATTGAGCCNCTCAGTAAATTGGCAGACAAAAATAACCATCTTACATAACAACAATTCAATAGTATTAGTATTGTTCAATTGAGCCAACAGCTGTAAACTGTCAAGATAAATCTCACTCGAGGTCATATTATATAATTTTCTTTATAATCCACTGTCACTAAAGATTGCAGTGTGTGAAATATATCACAAAATTTTNAGGTCATATTATATAATTTTCTTTATAATCCACTGTCACTAAAGATTGCAGTGTGTGAAATATATCACAAAATTTTAAGAGTTCAAATCTTAACTATGCAATTACAAAATCAACTGAAAATCTCTAAAAGGAGAGAGAAACTTTTTTTTTACAACTACCAAAACTCACTTATCAGGAAAGTCTGAAAAGTATACATTCATAATTTTTTTCCAACACATTTGCTAGGGTACGCCAGGTGTCTGGGCATCATACGATGCTACACCACTGACTGTCCCCTTCCAGTAGATGAGGATGTAGGTGATGTTACAGGGACTTTGCAGCAACTGCCATGGTAGATCTCCTATNCTGTCCCCTTCCAGTAGATGAGGATGTAGGTGATGTTACAGGGACTTTGCAGCAACTGCCATGGTAGATCTCCTATAGATAGTGCTCTATTACTCGCTCATCCTCACCCTACTGTTTTAGGACTAACTGATGTGTACACAGACAAATAACATATTTTTATTAATACCAGCTGGGAATTTTACAAGCTGAAAATACAGATGTTCTGATGTATCTAATGCAGGGCATGAAATTTCAAGGCTGAATGTACCTGTCGAGCTAAAATTGTTGATTGCCCTTCATTTTTCCAACTGCACCACAGGAGATATGAGTATGTTATCCCATCTGGCAAAAAAAAAACTCACTGTATATACAAGACAATCTACAAAAACGAATANTATCCCATCTGGCAAAAAAAAAACTCACTGTATATACAAGACAATCTACAAAAACGAATAAACCATCCTCCTTATAGTCCATCAAATAAAGGGTCCACTATATTTTCCAGTCCCCAGCGTCAAATACTTGGTCGTCAATGGTGACCAGAAATTTTGCACCATGATCTAATGTGTGCTTTTCAGAATCCCTTATGGTTGTTGGCAGCTGCAAAGACCATTTCTATGGGTATTTTCCAACTGAAAGAGTACCTGTTTTCAGTATATCTTCCATGGTGCAGTAAAAAATAAATTTGTCCACATATTTTGCACAGGACTTCCACTTACTCACATTTAGGCCATCCTGACTTGCATTANGTAAAAAATAAATTTGTCCACATATTTTGCACAGGACTTCCACTTACTCACATTTAGGCCATCCTGACTTGCATTATTAAAACCTGTGAGTCAAATTTTACACTGATATAGTCAATAACTGCATCAAATCACACGTACGTCTTTCTAACACTAAAAAATTATAGTCCTAATAAACTCTTAGCACACAATTTCAATGCTTTTGTAAAATAAATAAAATTACTTGTTTACTGTTTTCACGTTTGTTTGAAACCATTTTTTTAAGCACTTCATCTCACTCAATGAAAAGTGCATGATTCTCACCTCATTACCAACCATAACATAGAGAAAACTAATCAATATGTAATAAGTTTAAAAATTAAGACAGTTGAAGTAAAGAGCGGTATATGTGAGATAGAACAATAGGCGGTTGGTGGCTGGTGTTTGTGTTGGCAGTTGGTCATGTAGAAAGTTGAAAATATTGAACTTTTTAAGACCAACTGACCAATCAGAGAGAGCTTTGTAGTTTACCACCAACCGACCATTCAGAAAGTGTTTTGTAGTTTCGACATGTGATGGCAGAAATACGTGAAAAGGTTGAAATGGAGGAGGGTAAAGGTGCAAATGAAAGTATTGATATCTGTCAACAACCAGAAGTTTTCAATATTAAAAACCCAATACATAAAAACTTTTGAAATGTATGTTTTGGTTAGGTACAATATCTCTTACTTTCATTTTGGTACAATGCAGTATCTTTCAGTCACATAACATTTTCAATTATCACTTACCTCAGTACTGTTGAATTCAGACTATCAAAATCTAACCAAATGTAAACAATACCACTTTTTTGCACATTTACTCCTGGTGGCTTGATCACCAAATAATTTCCTACACCAACGCACGAACGGTCTAATGTGACATGCAATACGTCGCACAACAACAGACAACCACCAACAACATCAACAGCCAATTGTGCCAGGAGCTTTACCTATTACAAATGGAGGCAGTATCAATGTTAGTACTAGAAATTTACAAAATNACAGCCAATTGTGCCAGGAGCTTTACCTATTACAAATGGAGGCAGTATCAATGTTAGTACTAGAAATTTACAAAAAACTATAATTTAGATTTTTAGTTCTTAATCAACATTAACAAATACATTTTTTTTTTTATTTACTGTCATCAAATTTATTCCTTATATTCTCTCTTTCTCTTTATCACAAGACTCAATCTAGATACTTAGTTTTGGCCATCTCTTTGGCCAGAACAAGCAGATGCAATTATAAAATAACTATTATTGCAATTACCTATAATGTACATGTTATTACAAAGCATCGGTTTCAGAAATATATGCAAAAAATGGTCAGCTGAGCCTTTAAAATATTATAAAAGTTGTTTCAACATCCCCAATAGGTAGCAGGTGAAGTCAGAAAAGGAAAGAAACCAAATGGTAACAAAATCGACTTCACGAATGACTGCAGAGTCGCAAGTCGACTTTTCTCATTCACAGCACTGTATACATATAGTCTTGGACCACCAACATTGTAATATTGCAAATAATAGTAACTGATATGGGAGGGAAATATTTTATTTTCCTATACGTTTGGTAAACAAAGTGATTTTTTTAGTGTTAGAAATTTTAGATAATAGCAATTTGTATTTAATTTATATATTTTTGATTTCCAAAGTTTATAATTTTATTTCAAGTCATTCGACAGCAGCATTGCTCATTGTAAGGTGATGCAACATCTTTTTCTATTACTAGGAACTAAGGACATGTAGTTGCCTGTTGCAATATGGCGCAATACAGGCAGGATGACAAGGGTCATGCTGTGGCGACGTGATGAGATACACGCTCATTGGGCAGTTTTCAGTGGTGTAATAAAACTTTGAGGAGATACTTATAGTAGGCACTGCCTCCTTCTTCGTGCCCCAGTTAACCCAGTTCCAGCAATAGTGGCCAAGAGTAGTAGTTTCAGTTTTAAGTCGGTTTCCTGTCAGTGAGAACCCAAGATGGACGTTTGAAGAGTACCCGGGAGTGGTGATTGCAACTCACACCAGCAGCACCCGCAATCTTTCGTTTTAAAATTTTGGAATAACCTAGACATACTAAATTATTTTCGCCGGTGTGAGAAGTCAATCATTAAGGGCGCCGGGATAGTGTTTATTTTCTCTCCCGCCTTAGTAAATATCCTCGGGATTCAAAGTTTTCGACTCTATAATAATCAATACTGTGATTCTGATCTTGTTCCTGCTTGTTTGCCGCATTATTTTTCTGTGCCGCTGTTGTAACTGAAGTGCAAAGTGTAATTGAATCCAGTTGAACTATATTTCCGGCTCATTTGATTATTATATTTTGGCGCCTTGTAATGACGCAGTATTCTTAATTTTCAGGGCCGGGACACGTGTTTCATTTTTCTTAAGCTTTCCTTAGCTTCGTAATATTTTTATCGGGTATTCAAAATGAAAGCCATGGTGGTTCGTTTACCGTGATAGTTGTTTATCGGGCATACATTTGCTGTTTTACGTTTATCGGGCGGACGTTTGCAGTTTCGTTTCGAACGTTGGGGTTTTTATTAAGCGTCAACATTAGATTAGCTTTTTTTAGACTGCGTCGTACAAATTTTATACGAGAAGTTCGTCTATCTGTAGGTTGACGGCGCAGTCTTAGTTCCTACAACGCAGTTTCGATAACGTGTGGAGAGCGTGCGTGGCCAGGCCCTTATCTCAGGAGAGGGGGGGTGATAGGCAACACAAATGCACGTGTGCCTGTCGCCCTTCAAGTCACTTCAGGTCAAGCGGTGGGTTAACGTCAGTTGGAGGGCAGTCGGCGTCGAGGTCAGTTGAAAGGCAGTGGCCCTTCAAGTCAGTTGTAGAATGGTTGTCTAAGCCACGTCGGGTGTGACGCTAACCCCCACATCGGCCAACTTGAACTTACGAGATTATTTCTCTGCCGGAATGTGTGGTCGCCACATTTCTTATTTCTTCGGGCCAGTTTTTCAGAAACGTAATAATTCGTGAACAACTGTGACTCTGTTCTGCCCGTGTCTAATTATCTGTGAACGTTTCATACTCTGCATATTCGGAACTTCGTACGTGAACTGTGTCACGTAAACTGTTAAATAAAAGTATATAACAAATACTCTGGAACTTAACTCTATTTCATATGTAATTGGCGTCCATTGTACAGAGTCTCGTGTACTACCTCTGAGCTAGTCGAGTGATGAGTTACAGCAGAGTGACAACATATAGTCGGCGCTGTAACTGTAGCGTCCAACGTTACAGCCTATATAAACTTGAGTCTTAGTGTTTACCTACGACTGAGTTAGGCGAGCTAATGTTAGACTGTGTCAACAACTGGCACGTTTTGTAACATTACAACATATCAAACGTTGTTGTCCAATGTTGCCAACATTTTTAAAACTACAATTTTTAATTTTCAGATTGTTACCATCATTAGGTGAAGTAAACTTACTGTTGTGTTGTGTAAATGTTTTGAAAAATGTCAAAAGCTGGAACTTCCTTCTGAGACAGCTAAAGTGCGCTGATATTTTAATAAATTGTGGAAAGTAGAATTTTTATGGCTTGAATATGATGGAAATGTTATGAAATGTCAAGACTGTTTTTCAGCGGGCGTAAAAAAAATCTGAAGCATTTGTTTCGGGATGTGCTAATTTCCTGCGAGATTCACTGTTACATCATGCAAATTCAGTAGTTCATAAAAAAAGTGAACTTTTTTCAATCAAAAGAAATCGTGGCAAAAGACAATGGAAAAAACTGCCAGCCGTGAAGAAGAAAGAACCAAGGTAGAAGAACCAGGTAAGATTGCAGTCATGGCTACAGCTTAGTTGCTGGCGAAAGAAGAAGTAGCCAATAGTAAATTTTCCTCTCTTATTGATTTGCAGAAACAGAAATGAAATGAAATCCTAAAGAAATGCACCTATGCAGAGTAGAAACACAGTACATTTGTAAATGAAATGCAGGTTTGTAGTAACAATATTTTTGGATAAATACAATACTTTACAGTTTATTTTTCTGTTTCATAAAATTTTTAAAATTTCTTTTAGCATTAATTACTTTGGAAATGTTCTGTTTAAGGAGGCTCTTGATTGTGTTTTGAAAGATGAAGAAAAACATGAAAGACTAGTCTTTCTTTGATTTGATCATTGATGAAAGTACTGATATACATGTTCTGAAGAAATTGTAAATTTTTATTTCAACATTCAAGCCTAATGAAGGTAAGGTCTCAGAATTTTTTTTGGGAAATTATAGTGTTTACAATTCTACTTCTATGAAGACTGTGATATTGAGTATAGCACCTACGTCATGGAGTGAAAATAAAAATTCTCGTACAATATGATTTTGCAGAAAATTAAAGTTTTGTTGCCCAAGATGCTGCTCAATCTTTTCATTGGAATAACGAACAGGCAACACTTCTAAGGTCGGTTTTTTATTATAGAGATGGCAGTGAAGTAAAGCACGGCAGCATTGTTATGATTTCGGATGACTTAAAACATGATACAGCCACCTTCTACGCTTTCCAAAACGTACTACACAAGCATCTTTTAGAAAAAGCAATAGTTGTATCTAAAATTATATATATAACTGATGGGGTTTCACAACATTTTAAAAATAGATTCAACTTTGTGAATCTATTTTATTACAGAGAAGATTTTAATGCAGATGCAGAGATACATTTTCATGCAACGTCTCACGGAAAGGGGCCATGAAATGTCTAGGGGGGGAACCACAAACATTTAGCTACGCATGCAAGTCTACAGTTATCTTCAAGTGGAGCAATTGTTACACCAATGCCATTATACGTTTGGAAAAAATCATCTTTAAAACAAACAGCCATTTACTACTGCTCCAAAGACGATATTCAACGTCAGAGAATGTTTTTGCAACACAGGTTTGCATCTGCAATCACCATTTCAGGAACTAAAAAGTTTCACGCCTTTATTCCAACAACCGGAGGCCTTCTTGTAAAAAGGACCAGTTCTAGCATAGATTCCCATTGTAAAGTTGTAAAAATTACAAAATTAAATAGTTCTTCCATTGTTACAATGTTGTTTCATTATGTTATAATTATGATATCACAGCAGTTATAAGTATGTTTTTTCGTGCAAACCAGCCGACCTAAGCAAGCGCCAAATATCACGCCCATTGTGACGCATATGTACATTAATCCATCTAACTCCTAAACTAATGCAGATCCCATTTTGAATTTTCTAGTGTATTGTTAATATACTTTAAGCTATATTTCGAAACAAAAAGAAAAATTGGTTGAAGTGACTAAAATTCTGCTTTGAAATGTTTACTCCCGGTTTTGTACATGGGAAAAAAATTTTTTTCTAGTTTTATTTTATAGTTTAAAAGAACAGTACATCTTCAATAAAAGGCGCTTCAATATTTTATTGCAANTTTTTTTCTAGTTTTATTTTATAGTTTAAAAGAACAGTACATCTTCAATAAAAGGCGCTTCAATATTTTATTGCAAATTTGTTAAATTCAAAAAGCTACTTTCAAAAAATTCTAATTTCAATTACGACAATTTTTAGAAGCCAAAAATATTGTGTGATCACATTCATAACTACCAGAAGTACTATTAGGCCGAATATGATCACATTTCAGAACCTCACTTTTTTTTCGCTGTCTGCTTCACGTGAAATGCCCCAATGGCGAAGCTCAGACAATTGTAGACAAAATTGTGGAAGTGCTGAGTGAGCATGAAATGTCTGTAAACAAATGGGCAGACTTATCTTCAGATGGAGCTGCTGTAATGCTAGAAAAGCACAATTGTGTAGGAGTTAGACTAACTCACCTTTCACCCATACTTGTTCAAACACATTGTGCAGCACGCAGAGTAGCCCTGGCATTTTCACAAGCTTCAAAAAGAGTTGATTCATTAAAACGTTATCAAATGATTGTAGATCATATTTACAAATACTATTCAAATTCTTCAGTGCACTACAACCGGCTTAAAGAAATTGAACAAATTCTGCAGTGTGAAGCTATTTCACTGAAAGAGCCTAGAACTACCATATGGATTTCTCTACCACCAGCTGTGCAGGCAATTGATAGGTCATGGCCAGCTCAAGTAACCAAATTGGAACAAGAGAAATCTTCAAAACATCCAATTCCAACTGCTTTGCATAATGCAATGACATCGATGGAGTTTGTGCATTTCACAAAGTTATTGTTGGAAGTGTTACCCTTCCTGCAAAAGTTATGCAACACTTTTCAGGAGGAAGACTTAGACCTGCCAATGATGCAGTCTTTAGTAACAGCAACAAAAACTGGTACTGATTCTCTGAAAACAGCTACTCAATGTGGATTTTCCAAATTTATAGCAGAAATAACGTCGAGGGGTGATGCATATGACAGTAACTTCAAGTATTTAGACATTCCTCTTCACAAGTATTCTGAAATTTACCAATTGCAATGCCATGATGACGCGTGCCGCATACTGCTTAGTTATTAGTGCCACTGTCATACCCCGCCATCTTAAACAAGCATCCCCAATCTAGGGCCCTAGGATAGGCGTTTACCACGAGGCCGACCGGCCCGAAAACGGACAGACAATCGAGACACGTGGAAAGGCGGGCGGCGGCTAGAATATCTCAGATGCACCCTGAATGAGACACGTGGGAAAGCGGGCGGCACCTGGAAGCGCCACAGAGGCGCCTAGAGTCAAGATACGTGAGAAAAGGCTGACGGTGACGAGCAGAATCCCCCCCCCCCGAGTAAGACGAATGAGAAAATGGACACGTGGGGAGAAAAATGCAGAGGTAATGCAGTGATAAGCTACCAGTACGCTGACGAGACAATCTCCGGGATTAAGAAAGCGTGAGAAACGCTGATGGGGCCTGGCGGTGACGCCAAGGCGCCCCGAGTTAGATGCGTGGGAAGGGCTGACGGTGTTTGGCAGTATCACCATCCCCCCCAAGAGTAATACGCGTGGGAAACGCTGACAGGGTTTGACGTTGATGCCGAGGCGCCCCGGGTGAGAAGAGGGCGGATCTGGGGTGTCACCGAGTGGGAGTTAAGAGTGCAGACACGTGGAGGAAGGGGACAGTTGAATCCCCGCGCCGAGAGGCGGCGGTCGGGTGGGGGCTCGCCAGGAGCACCAGGCCGGGACGCGAAGTTAGTAAGTCATANGTGAGTCGTATCGTGGAGTCGCCGAGGAAAGAACCCCGGAACAGTCAGTCATGGAGAGCTGTCATCGAGACCGAGGGGAGGGCCTGTGAAGGGCCGTCCAGCTGACCAGACCTCAACCTACTGCCGGAACAACCCTGACAACAGATACAGCTAAGTACCAGCGTCCGTCGCTCAAGGAACCTTCCCCAACGCCTAGAGTTCCCCCACGTCAGAAGCAGTTAGTACGAGTACTTTGAGCAGCATTTAAGGCTCCCAACTCGCGGGGTTCTGTCTCTGAGTTAAGTATCTATGTTTATATTGTTATTGCCAAATATAGACTTTTAAAGTAATCAAGGAGAAACCAAGTTATGATTTACCCCTATTCAACATCCAAGGCACCCATAGTCTGTGCCTGGTAATGGTAGCTCGTACCCTACGAACCACCCTATATACCACAGGTGGCGAGTAGCGCTTCATTGACAACCTTGTATCTAATTTGGAAGAGAGATATCCTGAGCATGCTTTAGACTTTTTATGTTGTTTTGATGGACTTTTTAATCCAAGTAAATATCCATCTTCAGTTGCAGAACTTGAAGGCTACGTTTGTGATAAGTTTGACACACTGATTAACAAATATGAAAGGATTTCTGCATGCTTAAGCTCACTGTGAGTGCATCACGAGGATTTATCATTCAAAAATTTGTGTGTGAAAATGGATCAGAAATGAAGGAACTATTTCCAGAATTTCTCAGTTCTTGCAAGTTATGCTCTGGTTTTGAGTATGTGAGAGAGCATTTGGTACACACAATAGAATAAAACACAGCCAAAGGAGTTCACCAAGATGAAAATGTAAATAAATTGATGAATCTCAGTATGAATGGACCATCAGTGTCCGAGATCCCATACCCAAAGCCATTGAAATTTTTGAAAACGTGGACAGAAAGAAAAAGTAATAGTATAAACAAAAACAAGTTCTGTGTTTTTTGGTTGTAGATTCATACAAATTGCAGTAGGTTTTGCAATGGTCCAGTTAATGTAAAATGGATCTTTGTTTTATTTTAGTGCGATACAAATAATTATAAACAGAATAAGTGTTTCAGTAACTGTGTTCCGCCAAAATACAAAAATCAAAGTAGATGATTCTGTAAATGTTATTTTGCACTAGGTTTAACTTTCACTAAATTAAATAATAAATTCAAAAATGAAAGAAAATGTACGAAACTATATATGTCATAATTGTATGCATAGGAGTTTGAATGTTGCTTTTGTATTGTTTGTTTTCACTGATGAATGTGCTGTATTCACACTTTTATAATGCATATTTAAATGTATTGATATTATTTTCCAATATATTAAGAGAATTATTAAAAAAAGAGAAAATTATTTCCTAATAAATTGAATATGCTCTTTCTGACTCAGTTGTTTTGGCTTGACTTAATTATCAAACCAGTGAGTCAAATTTACTCTAAAAATTTGGGGACTAGAGGAAGTTCTGTTTTAACTTGTGAAATTCTAAGACATCTAGTCTAAAATGGCATGAGAAGGCAACTTAAGCCAATTATGCCAGATGAGACCCCAATTTTTGTTTATTTATTTGGCATTTTTTCTGTAGCCCTGAATAGGGACGAGGTCATAGTAGTGGAACAATAGAAATTAAGGAAATGGGAATGTAATCAGCCATAGTCTAATTTTAAAGACCCATTCCAGCATTCACCTGGAACAATTTAGGAAAACCATAGAAAATCAAAACCAGGATGGCAGGACAGGGAATTGAACTGTAAGTTAAAATCCATTTTGGTTTACATTAATCAGATATACACATATACCACTACAGCATAGAATTAGTTAACAAGGGGCTGAATGCTTCATAGAATAAACATTGTCAGATAAGTTCATTTTCATTTTTGGACAAGAAACGGATAGCTTATTTGCCAAAAATTTAGAACAAAAATATTCCACAGCAGAAAATTGATACAGTTTTAAATTTGAAAGTTGTACTGCTTGAAACAGTTACTGCTGTACAAGGAGGCTAGGTTTCATTTTGAGTTTGTGCTCTACTTTAATTAAATAAGTTAATTTCCCTAAACCATTATTTTGTGGACATACCGCTTTAACACACATGTTAAGGTAATTAAGAATGCAACTAAAATCACAATTATCACAATGAGCAAATTTTTTTTTTCTTGTTTTGAAGAACAGGCCAATTTCACTGCATTCCAAATTTACAAAGTGTGAACTTGACAACTTCTGTCTTCAAGTCGTAAGATATCTATTCTAAGCGTACATTTTTCTGCAGAAAACTATGTTACTTTATTCTTTTACAGTTCTTTAATGCAGAAATTTTTCACACCCATAGCCCCCATGTCTTCAGATGCATATAAGGTATTTCACCACACCACCTAAACAAATGTATACACGTGTGCACACAAACGCACGTACGTGCACACACTTACTTTTATTCATGACATANCCCCCCCCCTTCTCTTATATTTATCTACACCAGTCCATATGTAAACAGTGCTTACATGGCTCCCTTCAACGAGGAAGACAGAGACAAGATCTGCCTTGTGGGCAAGATCACTAGGTGGCAGGTCCAGCTCGTAGAATGCATCCTTGGTGGGACGAGCACCCGCTACACGCTTGTACTGCCACACGACCAGACGCAATCCACACACAAACCATGCCCAGCCGTTCAGCGAGATGATGCAGCTCTTGTCCATGTGAGCTGGCCAAACACACACCAAATACGCTATTATAAACATTGAATAGCTCGTTCATAGTTAACTACAGAGTTTGAAAAAATCTACTAAATATGTTTTTTTTGTCTCGTGAGTATCCTTCTGCCAGCAAACTGCAGATGGGTAGACAGCTAGTCGAGAGAACTTACCTTATGTTGCTGGAACCTTTTTCAAGCCTAAGCCTGCAAATAAGGCCAGCTTTATAAATAAAAATGAAAAAAAAAAAAAATGCAAAAAATCAAACACAACTTTCAACTTCTTGTGTTTGAACTTGTGTTTCTGCCTTCTATGTTTGCAGCAATGCTTTCCACAAAACGTACAAATGCACAGCATGAGCAGGCCTATAGATGGCTATGACTCCCTACATTTATTATACTTTTGTCTGTGTGTGGTTTTTCATGTTAATGTATGACGTGTGACGCTCCCTACCAATGTCTATTTTCGACTTTGCCTCACTCATGTGGGTGTGCCACGTGCCCTGGAAGATCGAACCCCGCCTGGCTGCCTCCTAGACCAGGCTATCATCGCCCCTCGGGAAACATCAGATACCGAGGGGCCCAGCTATGGTAAAAGGAAGTCACATCACCACCCCCACATTATCAAACCTTCAGAGAAAAAGACAGCAGTATGCAAGAGTTTGCTGTGACACAAGAAGCGGATACTGCCCGCATGGCTGCCAAGCAACCCTGCAGCTACATTGCCCGAGAGATGGCAGCGGAGTCGCCACCTGACCCGAGCCTGAGGGGTGGCTGCCGAAGATGATTGAAGCGCCCAACACACGAAGGAGCCCCCCAGCCCATGGTATATGGGCTGATGCCCTGCCAGAATGTCAGTTGTATTGTAGCTCACGTTAGCAAAAGTTGTACTAACGCACTCTCTCTCTACCTCAGACGCCTTCAACACCAGTGGTGCCGAAGAGTCGTCATTACCCCCGACACTTGCCGTCGAGTTCACCACACCCGAAACATTACGAGTCCCTTCAGGACTAACAGCCACAGTTAGAGTACAGTTGTTTTCGCAGCTACCTAGTTGTCACTCTCGTCCACTCTTCCAGCCGACAGGCCCATTCACCTATCTTGCCCTTCAATCCATTCCGTTTATTTCCCTGTGTGTGTTTAGGAGAGGGGGTAGAACTGGTCACCCTGTTTTATCCTAGGTAGAATAAAACGCATATTCCAGCTTACCTCTGTGTCCTCGCTCTAAAGTGAACGTGTACCTTTTCCCCAACCTGTTAAGTACCATCCCGTAAAGGAGCGACAGGGAATTGTGTATTTGGGAACTGTTTTACCGACCTAGAGTAGGACTGCGGGCAGCCCCTAGCCAGGACTGCAAATATGTAGCATACATTACAGATTTGACGGCCACCCATACTGTGAACCAGGTAACACGGTACTTGGGACATACGTATGTTAGAACCACAACCACTAGAAAGACGCACGACGAAGCATCTTGGCCACCCAATTCAGTTAACCCACTCCCCTCAGAGCGTATAAACTCTCAGGACGGGGTGCCAGGCTTGACAAGAACTGACCCAGGCAATTCTGGTATGCACAATAACTATGGGATTGCTGCCTGCCACCCTCCCTAGGGGGTGGATGTTGAAACCTTCCAGCTAATGCCATTCGCCTGCAGACGAGGAAACAGGTGGAATATCTGGAAGATAGCTGCTGTCCTTGCTACTAACGATCCCCTTCGCATTCAACCCACACTAGCACAAGGTGTTTGTCCCCAAGGAAAAGAGCACAGGCCACCAGCCAACCAGTGAAGCCTCACTTCACGGCACTCCACTACCTATAGGGGTAGAACCAGCAGCAGACCAGCCCATGATGACACCATCGGCAGTAATGCCGAAGACCGCCAGCACTGTGTCCCCTGTCAACACGCCACAGGGCCCGATGTGGGGCACCACCCCAGCCAACCAGCTCCAGCAGAAGCCAGCACAGCAACAGTATGTCGAGCAGAGCCCTCGACTGCCCCGGGAAGTACGCAGCATTGGTAAGCCAGCGATAGCCCTTACCCCAGCCACCCGGAGGCAGCACCTCGCAACCGCAGATTTCGTGCCCAGCAGGCAGTCTACCTGCCCTATCCTTTTCAAGGTACCAGTGAGAGGTCGTCGACCCATTATTCAGACACCTTCCAAGTAGAGCCGCCCTGAGTCTGCGCGTCTGACTTTGCGCAAAACAAAAACCTATTGGCATGATGTCCCGCTTCCCTGGTCATCACGCATCATGTGTTTGTATTTTTATGATGACTAGGCTCCTAGCCTGTGTAAAAAAATATTGGGAGATGATTGGTACAAGGATGGACGAAGGTGATGAATTTCATTATCTTAGCACATGAAACAACAGTCCTAACAGCTGCAGATATTGATAAGAATTTTGGAAGTGAATCACATGTAACAGCAACACAAGAAATTCTTTTAATTCACTTCACTTCCTCAATAACACAAGTACTGTCACAACAAAAATTTGCCTACGTAGGCAAACAAGACAAAATATAATTGTAACGGAAACCTTAAGAAAGAATTATGCTGCAGATGAACCATTTCAAGTTGTAAGATTCACAATGGCTTGCATCTTGCAGTGTTTATACAAAACCAAGAAATTCTTGCATGTGTTTAATTTTATGTCTTGAGTTATTGTGTTTTTCATGAACACGGCTTCGTTCCTCGGTAATTATAAATAGCGACTTTTCAAAAAAACGGGAAAATAATACCTGCAAATGTTATATATGGTTATTACTAATTACACTTAAAACGAATTTTAGTGGGGTTTCAAGTAATTTGCATTATATACCATGAAATGTGATACTGAGGAGAGCTATGAAGATTGCGGTGTTTATGCAGTAAAACATGCGAAATGTATGTCCAATATTTTTATATTGGGTCGCTAAATTGTATTAAATGCGAGAATACCTTTTCAAATTAATCCTTAATGTATAAATCATCATTCACAGGGTATATTTATACTGAGGCGCTAAAGTTATACAGGTAAAACACAGCAATCAAACGGTGTTGGAATATCATGTAATTCTGTTGAATTACCCAGGACTTACCCTAACTATATATATACGAGAGAATTGTAATACGTAAAGTATTACTAGTAGAATAAATATACATATAGATCATACAAAAAGACGTTCACAGATGGTGTTTATAAACAGTTGACGTGTATCGCCATTATACATTACAATACATTCGGTGACCAATGATGCACAAGAAACAGGTAACAAATGAGCAACAAAATTAGTTTACATAACAGTTGTATTGTGGGAATTCACACCACTTCAGTGTATTGTGTGATTTTGACTGTACCAAGGTTTGTGATGTATGAGTGCTGTTAAGCGTGTTTTATTGCAATTCATTCTGTTTAAAAGTGTTAAATCAAATAATTGTACGAAAATAAGAGTGTTTTTGTGCCATTAATGTTCATGGGAAATGTTAAAATATAATATTTGTGTGGTAATTTGAGTGTCTATGGAGTTTTGACAAACTGAATACACGTTATTTTATGGTACATTTCATTTGGCAACACTGAGCTTGCATCACTACTCCGTGGCGGACTCGAGACCACGGAGGGATGTCGGTTACTTATGTCTGTTAATTGCTTATTAAATCCATCAGTGTATAACAGTGTTGTTTGCTTTACTTCTATTATTCTAACACACGTTAATGTGTCGTGCCTAATCATCTAAAAGCTATGCCGAATCAATGGGTGAGTAACGTAATAACATTTGTAGTTTTAGCGTCAACAACAATTATATTATAGTAAATTGTACTGTATGGTATTGTGTGTTAATTGAAGGACTTACGTAATTTTGCCGCCAGTCATGTGAAATGCAGCAGACCTAACAAAATTAAACCTAACTTCACGATACGTGAATCACAGGGGTGGATGACCCCACGTGAGCGTACTTATTGTGGTTATGGCACGTTTTATTATGCGTGGTGTATGTATATAACAGGGTTTTGCATTTTGCAGTGGGTCGTCAAGGGTTTAGATATTGCTGGGTGTGTAGCTATTTGATATGTAGCATACCTAACCTAATTAAATCTTACTTCATGACGTGTAACTCACAGGTGTTCTATGAACTGCCTACGAAGATATACAGTATCATTTGTTGGTGAACAGTAACACCGTATTTACACATCGTGAAGTTAGGTATTGTTTGGTTAGGTCTTTTGGCATTTAACGTACTTACATACGGAAATATTACGATAATGTACATATTTTAAACCACAATTTCCCTGATCTTCATAGCCCTCCCCACTATCGTATTTGTGGTTTGTATTGGTAATACGTTAATGCCCCTAGTATATTCGTGTTCCGTGTAATTAGTAGTGTGGAAATACACCACTTCCCGTGATTTTTTTCTTTTATTTTCAGAAAAACCCTATTCTCAATAATTACCAAATGGCATGATATTCTGACTAAACATTACAAAATGCCAAATACAAATTACAAAAAAAGGAACTGTAAAACTAACTGGAACACACCCTCAGCAAAGTCTGTAAAGGCCAGGCTACAACTGATTTAGCACAGAACTAGTTACATGCACAGAAAGAACAAAACACATGTGATAGCACATTTGCCTTAACAACAAGCAGCACACGGGAGGCGAACAGAAAGTTGGGCTTGGAGAGATTGATGTCATGTAAACTGTAGGCCTACTTTTTTGATTGGGATTTTTATCATATGAGCGTTGTAGGTTCAGATGAAGTGTACAGGGTATTATATTTCTGGAAATCAAGACATGATCAGCAAATTAACTGTGCTGTCAGCAATATATATATATATATATATATATATATATATATATATATTTTTTTTTTTTTTTTTTTTTTTTTTTTCATTCTGATGTTACAAACACTTGCTCACACAATTTACTGTGCATCGTTTTATTTAATTTTAAGGAATGTGTTTAAACTTGCATTGTTTCTGTGCATGCACTATTTTGATTGCAACTTTCATATTGTGCTGTATTTTGTGTTGTGCTGTACGTTGTATCCTTTGCTGTTGTGCGTTCCATACGTGTAGTAAATAAATTGTAGCCTGGCTTTAAAAACCCAAAACATAATTTTCGATTTTTTTTTTTTTTTGTCGGTTAAGTTGCGATTCTACATTACCTTAGATTTAAGTCTGACTTACGGTCGGCAAACTTCAATGCTTCCGTCACTGGATGCGGCAACTCGTTTCCAAAGCTTTCCACCACGTAGTTAACACTTTTGCAAATTACATGTGGAAAATGGCTGGTTCGTCCAGGTGTATTTAGTTTCCTAGTGTCAACAGTGAGGTTAAATTACTAACAACTCAACTTATGTTAGATGCTTATACAACGTTTTAATATTTACTGCAACACTAAAGACAACATAAATAATACCAGCAAAACAAGTATGATCAAACATACCCAACAGTTTTTTTTGTTGATGAAAGTCTTGGTCCCAAACTAGAACGATACATGTTTTTTGTTGAAACCGAAGGGCTCGACCAATTTCTCCCTGCATTTAAAAACGACCTATCCATTTTCGGTTGTTAATTCTTCAAGCTTAACACATACAATGATAAAATACTGGGAAGTTGCGAGTATCCTCCAGAAATACCCCCGGTAACCTATACTATATTTCAAAACTTCCGAGCAGCGACTTTGCGCCACTATACAGAAACATTGGTCGTGTTCCGTATCATCTACGGCGAGGTCTAAAAGTGTCTAATTTGCCATATGATAAATAAATAAATACGGCGAGGAGTATAAAAAACGAAAGAAGAATTAACCTACACATTATATTAACAGCGATAGTGCAGATTCCAATTTATATTCGGAATATATTATTTTATTTGATTTATTTTATTTCCTTCTAAGTCCCTGACTGGTGCTAAGGTTTATTCTAGTCTACTTAGGTAATGAAGAAAACGAGATTTCCTATGGGAGAGTCAGGGATACGGAAAATTTACGCCAAATACACTTTATAACAGATACAGTATATTGTTTAAGCCACCAGACAGAGACAAACAATAAATGTGCACTGGTGTTCCAAAGAGGTAACTTTTAAGCTGGTGGTAAATTGTGAGATTCGATTAAATGCATTGAAAAGTACGTATTTGGATCCAATTGTGATATGCGCTTAAATCCAAAATTTAAAATGCATATTAACTTTATTTCGTAATTGTCATTCATGCAATAAAATTATGATTACAAGAAAACAGTAAAAATCATGAAAAAACACAAATTTATTTAGCATCTACAGTAAATATGGGGTAACAGTAGTCAGCAGCAATAAATAGAATTAAGTTGCAGGTAATTATCAAGAATTGGGTTTTATTCCGAAGTGGTATAGGCAGACGTTACTAATCACATTGAACACGAATTAACTACGGCCATTACGATATTCACAGTACATGCTACCAAATGCGATAATGGGAAGGGCTATGAAGAACAGGGAATTGTAATTATTAAGTTTAGAGGTTTTTCTGTAAAAAAAAACCTCCAAAAAGTGGTATATTTCGACTCTACTAATCACGTAGAACACAAATATACTAGGGGCGTAGCTCTAAAATAAGTACAGCATATTAAAAAAAAAATTTAACAAATTTGCGAGATGACTGTTTCTGACAGTTTGTTTACGCTTGTGAACGAAACGTCCTAGACNAAAAAAAAATTTAACAAATTTGCGAGATGACTGTTTCTGACAGTTTGTTTACGCTTGTGAACGAAACGTCCTAGACCAACAAAAGTTGCATTAACGGGTTCTGCACGGCTTACCTTGTTCATATTCAAGANTGTGAACGAAACGTCCTAGACCAACAAAAGTTGCATTAACGGGTTCTGCACGGCTTACCTTGTTCATATTCAAGACGGTGTAATGTTAAAATAGGTAGAACATATTTAAAGAAATCACGAAATTTGATGTTTACGTCTATTAACGTCCACCACCATTTATATTGGCCGCGCAATGCATTATCACGCAATCTAGTGGGCGCATAAATCATCACGGGTCATACTTAGTATGCTAGTGTGTGACTACAGAGGCTGGTCGTGGTGCGTTAGGTGGTGCTCCGTTCGTGATTTAAAACTATGAAAGCAAGCAAGACTACGTTTCTGCGTTATATTAGCCTATTAACGAGTGCATCTGTGTATACATTCGTCTGTAAACGAGTGTTTCCGTGCGTTATATGCGCGTATGTAGCGCTTTGTGTAAGATGGTGATTTCATCGAGTGAGCTGAGGTTGAATGGTCTGTTGACAGATTATGTACCACCTGCCTACATTGATGAGTGCATTGATATTATTTTGATGTGTTTTACGGCGCCTTTAAAATCCTAAATTCGTGGTTTAGTGTAAAACCGACAAATCCTAACAGGTAGCTTAACGTGCAAATGTAGTTATATTATGGTAATTCAAACAAGGTTTTTCCGGATTTTTTAATCCCACAATTTTACATTCTTTCTAAATTCACCTAGGATTATTCGTAGGTAAAGCAGAACACGACTATAGCAGCGTCATTAACGTATGACTAATTTTATAATATGTGCCAACCTAACAGAACCTAACCCCACGATGGATGAATAACTATTTTACATTTTTTAACTAACCTAGGATTGCAGTTATTAAAAATAACGTCGAATTATAGGGTTCCCATCTAGTCTGTGATTGTAGGGTGTTGATCAGAGATTTAATTAATATTGTATAATCTTATATTACTTTACAACCTTACAATCCTAGGTTAGTTTACAACCCTACAAANGAGATTTAATTAATATTGTATAATCTTATATTACTTTACAACCTTACAATCCTAGGTTAGTTTACAACCCTACAAACCTAGGTTAGTTTAAAAACGTAAAATAGTGATTCAACCATCGTGGAGTTAGGTTCTGTTCGGTTAGGTGGGCACATATTAAGAAATTAGTCGTACGTTAGTGCCCCTAGTATATTCGTGTTCTACGTGATTAGTAGAGTAGAAATATACCACTTTTTGGGGTTTTTTTTCTTTCAGAAAAACCCCTAAACTTAATAATTACACAGGGAATTTGTGCGGTAAGCACATATAATTGTGTAAAAATTAACTAAACAAATTTGGTTCGCTGAGCTTAAAGAAGAAAAACCTAATCTAACTGCCTGTATCTTCACTGTTGTTGAATCACAGCACAGTGTGTGTGCCGACACACAATCGCGTCAGCACAAAACTCCTATTTTTCTTTCAATGGAAAACTTCAAGCTTCACAGATTCAAGAACACTTTGCCCTCTATGACTACAAAAAACAGATGTTGTTCCTTGGATCAATGTTTTGGGGATTTACTCCCTTACTGGCGCTGGGACTCTGGATCGGTGCATAAAGTTTGACTATGCTAGAATAGTATGTTTCAGTGCGAGGAGGCATGCGTGAATATTATTTATACAGGATGACACTAAAAACTCTACAACTTATCGAGAATTTAGGTCATTGTATCAGTTGTTGTAATAGACTGTTTATTAAAGTTTCATGTCTGTTTATGTAATTTAATAATCTCCTATTTGTTTAAATTTTTCAGTTAATTTTAATTAAGTAATGCCCCCTGCTTAATCTGAGTGCCAAGGAAATATGTTTTGGATTATGAAGTCTTTGGTGTATCACATTTGTGATGTCTTTACTAGAGGTGGCATTCTTGGTTGCTTTTAAAAAATGTCTTCAAAATTCTTAATTATAGCAGCAACTTTAATTTTCTTATTCACTGTGCAATCCTTAGTTCTAAGAAGTAGGTATGCGCACCAAGAATTAGTTTAAGTATCAGGAAAGCTGCGAGACATTTTAAGAATTGGTCTTGGTACTCTTTAATTATATATATATCATTAAAGAGTACTTTAAAAAAAATATATATATATATTTTTTTTTTTCAGTTGCAAGATTTTGGCAGTTTTTCCTGAAAGACACCATCAGCAGACGCTGCCATAATTATCCAGTCTGGCACACTTGTTGTTAGTGCCACATCACTGTAAAATGAAACATTAATTATTTTTAATTTCGATAAGTAGTTTATTTGATTTAGCTTGAAATAGTTCATTAATTACTTAAACCTACTATTCTAGCCCAGAGTCGTGCCCACCACTCTTACGACTCGGACCGGAGAGTTTTATTTGTTTCAGCCCTTAATGGCAGAGAGTCGTTAGTTCAGCGATGGAGCTTTGTGCGCTGTGTACTCTTAAGTAATGTAGAGTATAAGCATTTCTGTATAGAGAACTTCGTATATTAAAAATGTTGCCTATACAGAACATTAGACTTGTCTCCGTCATTTAACGTCTGGCCACTTTACGGTCATTCTAGGACCTGGTCTCCTCCGGAAAAGTGTATGTCTTCAAGTGTTCATGTATTCAAGTGTTAACAATCCGATGGTTTAATAATCGCAGGGCGTATGGAATGGCCAACAGTTCCGTTGACCACCGTGAATGAGACACGAGTTATAGGGTTGGGTAAGTCATAGCCGAACATCCCTTGGGACCAGCGAAGGCGAGGACTTCTGCGAGTGCGGCGGGACTGCAGCAGCTGGAGTGCGGCAGCAACAGTACGAGATGGCGAAGCGCAACGTGCAGGAGGCAGCTCAACGATCAAGGCAGGGAGAGGGATCTCAAGGTGCTGAAACATGAGAAGTGTAGCGAATCTCACTGCTGGATTCTGTGGGCTGCTGACTGCGGATGTTTGAGGAATGGATCGGAATGTGTGGTACCTCGGAAGTTTCCTGATGTCAGCATCCACTCCTGGGTCAGCTGCTTCGCCACCAGCCTGGTAGGTCCTGGAAGTCCCACCTGCCTGAAGCCCGATGGACTATTTTGGAGGAGGGGAAGGAGGTGACTCCCTGCGCAATTGCTCCCAGCCTTCATCCATGGCATGGAGATCCTGGTGTCAGTGCAGAAGAACGAAGATGGAGTAGGTGCCATGACTGAGCTGTCCAGTTCACCGACGCACTCGACGAGAAGCAGACTGCCCTGCATTCAACAGCATCTGTCAATATTGTTGTTCTGGTACGCCTGCACAGAAATATTGACAGCAGTTTCACCTCAAGGGCGCTTGCGCCCACAGCCATACCCCTTTCTCTTCTAGATTTTCAACTTCTCAAAAAAAAAAGCATGAAATCCACACCTGCTGCCTCCTTTAGCATTTTTATTAATGCATGAATAAGTTTTGAACTACTTTCCTGTCGGGAGGGTTTTTATGGTGACTATGCCGGTTTTTCCCCTCCCCCTTCTTAGCAATAGCCTCAGCTATAGGAACACTCAGGGATGCAATTCATGAGCCCAATCCGGCCATGGCTGCTTTAATCCCTCTTTGCTGCAATGCACACCTCCTTTGCATGATATTCCCTCTCGTGGCGTATGGGGCCTTGCCCAGAGACGCACCTAACTCCCATCACTACCCATGAATGTACACTTAACACTTAGTAATATGGTAGTTAGAAGAAAAAAAACCTGTGTCAGTCATTCGCCCTGCAGCTCTCACTGCACATATGTCTCCCTCCCGCCACTATTGACATGCTGTGCGTCTCCAGTGAACTTAGCATTCAAAACGTGCCGACTTATTTATTAAATAACTAATTATTGCCCATGTAAAGGACTTTCAATGTAATTATTTACTGCAACTTTTAGCCATGGCCATTATTTTTTAACCTCACCAGCATTTCATGCGCGAGCACAACCAACCAGACCTTGTGTTTTTTAGAATCTCTGTATTATTATTACTCTTTGGTACTAGATTCCTCTTTCAATTTCTAACACCAGCCGGGGAATTATATTCCTCACCCAGATTATTAACTTAACCTACTTTTCAAAATTTTATATTAAAGTAGAGTCACTTACTAGGCAGAGCTGCCTACCTCTTCTTTGTCCTGTACTGGCANATTATTGGTTACCGGGCTTGCTGGGAAAATCAGAAGATCCATTAAATGTTAGCTGCGGAGGCAAACCTCTGTAACTACTGATTGGGATGGTACAGGGAGTTGGAAGGGGGCTAATCTTGCTTCTTCCTAATCTCCCTGTAGGTCAGATGAAACCTCGTTTGGGTGGTAGAGAGCCCCTCACGGGGCCTGGACTACCTATACTCTGAACTTCGGCAATGATGAAAAATGCCTGCGATCTCTCGATAAAGGGCATATTATGCAATGTTTTATTTATTGCTAATTTATTAAATGTTTTCTTACAAAGTTGTAAAACCAACATAATATCATAATAGATTAAATATCATTTAAATTTTTAATTAGAGGATCCAAAGTTGACAAATTCATTGTATAATGGTTATAATCATGCAAAATCTTTACAGCTGATTTCCTCAAAAAAAGGATGTTCTCATATATGCCCTTTTAACATTGAACTCTTCAAATCATTATTCCTAGTAAATGTCATGTGTATATAAGAGAATGTTTTTTTTTTTCTTTTTTTAGATTTACGAAAAATGTGGTTTGTAATACATACTTCTGAGGTAACGTGTGATAGAACTNTTTTTTTTTTCTTTTTTTAGATTTACGAAAAATGTGGTTTGTAATACATACTTCTGAGGTAACGTGTGATAGAACTCATGTCTGTGGTGCATAGAAGCTCTAGCGTTTTTACATGTGAAGATCGTTTTGTGTTTTAATTACCAATGGTAGTACGTTGCACACCAAAGCTGCTTCAGTATTCTTAGGGTGAAAACATGTGTGTGCTGATGCATTCAACGTATGCAGTACTCGTTGAACATAACTGCAGCATTTTAAGGTGGCAGTTTGCCTAGGCTGCCAAATAGTGGGTAAAGCTTCAACAGAAAACATTTTATTCAAAAACTCTTCAATGTGCCTAAAGGATTTCTGCTTTCGAACAGCATTTAAAAAACTTTTCATTTTTGTGTGTATTCAATGGAACGACTGCATACCAGCCCAGTGCGTTGAGTGTATAAACGATGAAACAATTTATGCACTTGCCAGGGTCACCCTTAGCGTTTCCGTGCTTCTATCCTTAAGACATACAAAATACCTTCAGCCAGGCTGCCATCTTAAGGTTTGAGTCAAATATTGATCAGTTGTGAGTCTTATTTGCTGGACTAATTAAGAAGTCAACATAATAAAATTTTCATATTGGTTATCTTGGCTTCATGTACCAGTAAGACGTTGCTCCAACTCGTAAGCCAAGATAGTGAGTCTGACATTGGCTGAGAAAGAGTTATAGCAAATTTAATTAACTCACCATGCATTTACCCTTTAAAATTTGTCATGTCAACTTAGCCACAGTAATATCCCACTTCATAGATAACGAAAACTGCTCTAAATAAAGAAACAAATGTATGTTTTTAAAAAATACTATTATTTTTCATTTTATTTTGCCAAAAATACTACAAAAATTATTTTAAAATCACACAAAACATTTATTTTCTCTGCATTGACTCATTGCGAATATGTAGAGACTGTCTGTGACATGCGCACTATGTAAAATTTTGGCAACAGTTCCTATTACCATACCATAGTATGAGAGAAGTTTCACAAAACGAGGAGGCGAAAACATATTTGAAAAATAGCACAAAGGAAGATAATTTAATTGGACTCGTGTTGTATCAGTGAATATCAGTGTAAGGTTAAATTAATTGTCATGAAATGAGAACTTTGCAAAGAACCGACGAATACTGCTTATTAACCGTTGTACGTAACAGACAGCGAAACTAAAGAAAATTTTATGGCAGTAAATTCATTGACTACTATACCTGTTATTTTTTCAGCCTTAACAAAATTTGCCTTTAAATATTGCTAGTTACATTTTGCAATCGTCAAATTATCCCTTAAAAAGTATAGAGACTCTTTAAACTAATTTCAGAAAATACTGGTATATGTGTTTTATGAATTGTAAAGTATAATAGGTGTCAACAACTCTTGAAATTTGTGAAGGCATGACCCCCTCCGAACCGAAATACTTGCTACAGCACTGATTATATGTTACTATTATTATTTTTGCCAACTTGTTAATTCTAAATTTTTCTGTTAAGGCAATTTCACACAATCAAATATTTATTGAATTCAATTACTCTAATTCAATTTATTGGACTAAAAAATAATTTCATTTGATTTTCAATGAATTTCATTCAATAAGGTTTCACATCTCCACGAGGAAATTTATCATTAACTATGTAATGTGACGCGAGGCGTTTCCAGGGCTGATGATGAAGGTCCCCAACTTACTTTGTATTTTAGATTAATGGCATTAAATGATAAGTTTGCCCAGCACCATAACTCAGAACATGAGTTTACTGAGGGTCGTTTGGTCGACGGCCCATGGGTCCCTCGAGCCCTCAGAAGATCTATGATGCTTGTAGAAGTAGATGGAGCATGCAATCCAGAATGTCTACATTATTTTCACAGTTATGTTGGTGAAGTTGTTAGGCATCTCACATATTTTTGTACTTTGGTTGTGCTGCAAATGGGTGCAGCACCCTATGAGCCTGGAATGGGTTAGATAATAAATAAAACACAAGTGTGGGCTTTAAAAGTTTAATTAATTCTTTGTTACACATGTGATCTTTACAGTACACGAAATACGTAACCAGACTCGGCACTCGAGCTGCACGATAACCATTGTGGAAGAAAAGGGACTAGGACCCGTTCTACAATGCACGGGTGTGTAAGAAAATGGACTCGGAACACATAAATGGAATTAACAAATGACTTACGATGAATTTTTAATTAAAATGCATTACGAATAAACACACAGTCTTGCAACTTTCGAATTAAACAATACCTAGCTGTTGAAAATTACTGATATAGGTTTTATAATGTCATTTTGTATATTTTCACAGTGTTTAGCACTGTGTGAATACTAATGTCATGCCATGTGCATATGTTTATTAATACAAAAATGATAATAGTGACAGCAAACCTATTCACTTGGGGTCGTGCACGCTACAATGGCCACGAAAACAAATATCAACAAAAAAATACTCGTTTCCTATTGGCTATACTGATTCGCGGACATGGAAGAGTTGGGAGTTGCCCAGCTTTCCTGCGTGTATCCGTACGTGATCCGTGTTTGCATGCGTCGCATTGTAGATTGCAAACGAGTGTGTTACATACCCTGCTTCCATGATCCATATCAGCATCCTTGTCATTGTAGAATGGGCCTAAGGCATGCACATTACCGGGTTTCACGCATGGCGAGTTAAGTCCTGGATTGCAGTGCAGGAAGACAGATGGTTGGCCTTTCGACACTGAGAAAAGATAACATTTTCCATTACATTACAATAACTATTGTAGTGAAATGGTTTCAGCCAAACTTGTGGGTGCCGAAGGGTCCATATGGAGCGAATCTCCCATGCTGTTGGCCGGTCCGAGTGCTGAGGTCAGGCTGACATCATGGCATCGGCTTCTGCTTGGGGTTGCTGAAGGCAGCGCCAGAAATACGTGAAAAAGATAGTTGGCTCTCTTATAACTAAACAAATTAGCTGAAAATAGGTTTAGATAACATAAATACACATTGGTAACATACCCTGCCCTAATTTTGCATTAATTAAGTTTGAGAATATGGCGTCGCCAGTATGTTACCGCACTAAAGAACTGAATTAAAAGACATGAAGCCTCTTTTAAGCAGTCTGCTGAAAAGAGAAGAAGCATGGTTACATGTAGACACTAAATAAAAAGAATTACAAAATTTACTAAAATATTGGTTTTAAAATCGGCTGTCTTACTTCCTGTAATCTCGCTTCTGGGAGAGTTCAAGTGTTCTAACCTGGAAAGTATGACGAGTCCACCCTCTCAAAAGGGGTGTGGGTAGCCATGCTCGCTTTTATATATAATAAAGATATAGCACTGAATTTGGTAGGCATGGGGTTCGAAGCACTTTTAAACGGCACTATATTTTATTTCTCACTATTTCCTACAGCTTGGGGTTACGAGACACAATTGTTTCCAGGCCAGTAGGTCAGTCGACATGACGTCACTGGGGAGATGCAGACATTGCGGCGCGAGCTGCCCTGATGTTCCCATCAATGGATGGTGAGCCTGTTAGCTATGGCATTCAGGAGGACACCATGCTGGACCACTTATTATTCACCCCCAACTGTTATCTCTTGAGGTGAATAAAGCAAGACTGTCATTTGAGTCACAAAGCCCATGATGGTGAGGCAGGTGTGCTCTGTTCTCGCCGGAAATTTCTGTCGTTCTCGTGGCCGAGTGTTCACCTCAGTCCGGTGTCGGCCAGATGGTGTAAATGACTGCGGAGATACTAGTGTTCATGTCGTGGACGCATGGTTCATGTCAAGCGATTGACATTTTGGTATTTAAAAAAATAAAGAGCATCTTCAAACGAAAATCTTGAAATAAATTGAGATATTCAAAAATTTGGAAGAGAAAATGGCCGCTATTATGAAGTTTATATGATGTCATATAACATTCAATGAATTGATTACATACAGATTGAAGGTAATTTGAAGAAAAAATTGATTGTGTGAAATGGCCGTTACAATAGAGTGAGTTATTGTTTTTTGGATATGACAAAATATATATCCTCCCAAGCTGTGTGCTTATAATGGGATCGAAATGTGGATTGATGAATAAATAAATTGTGTGTTTATAAGCAAACTTATTTCAATGAAAAACAATACTAATTTCATTGCGAAATAAATATAGCATTCTTTAAAAGGAACTTTGCACTCTTCTGCTATCCTAAGGAAACTGGACAGGGAAGTGCACAATATGCTATTTTTTAACCATTACTCTATTGTTTAATTTCTTCTCATATTATTATTAAGAAATTATGTAAGCAGACGTTTGCTGAATCCAGTTTTATGACCGACTATTAAATAAAATATTTATGATTGTTCACTACAAACTTGGCAATTTGAAAAGTGTTGCATAAGATCTACTTGTTATCACATTGTGTATTCTTACAGCATATGATGTTAAGTGTCACTGCTCTTCATCGCTTCCCTTGCCCAATCCCGCTCGCGAGAGTGAAAGAATGTTTCAAGGCCAAGTGAGCCATAGCTCAAGAGGTACTTAGATTTTCAAAGGCCCTCTGCCACTCGTACTGCCATGTGCTGGTGTGATAAGCCTATCGCAACACGCACACTCCTAGCCTTGGGCGGACTGAATTTCTGCGGATATCTGAAATAATTTTTTGGGTTTTTTGGCCTTGCCTCTCTCAGCCTGACTCGGGGAGTCGGAACCTTCCAAATCGGGAGGTTCAGACTATTTAAGCGGCGAGGAGCTCTGGGTCGAGAGTTTTGAGCTTAGATCATTGTGTGACCTTAAGCGACAGGTATGTGAAGACAGCGAAACGATGAACCAGCAGAGAGTCAAGTGGCGACGAAAGTGATAAGTGGGACTGAAGTCTGTGGGCAGCAAGCATTGCTGCAGGTGGAACTATTGAAAAGGATGTATGAGATTAAATCATTTCAAATTATAGTAACATAAGACTGAACATGTGTTAATAATGCAT
This sequence comes from Clitarchus hookeri, assembly GCA_002778355.1. NCBI lineage: Eukaryota > Metazoa > Arthropoda > Insecta > Phasmatodea > Phasmatidae > Clitarchus > Clitarchus hookeri. The sequence continues at coordinate 124,217 of NQII01000097.1, forward strand.
GTGAATTAAGTGACGATGACCAATATAGTGACACTGAGAAGGATTTAATTAGATTTGAGATATACATTAAATATTGTGCTCATTTAGAATAGCGAGAGTAAAAGTGGAGCTACATAATTTAATGCTGTAAAAATAGCTGTGGGAATAATTAAAAAACAAATTTAGTTATTTTATTTTTTTAAGTGCCTCATCCCTCAAGAACTCGGATGCGTCCCTCTGGCGTCTTGTAACACTGGTGTCAGAAGTAAGAGGGATGTATTTATCTCTAAATGAAGTTAGGCAATAGTCTAGTAAATAGTGATATTTAAAATTAATTTAGTGTGACCCAGCTGAAGGTTAAAATAATTAAGTCTGTTTTGTACAACTATCACAGCGAATGTTAACTAGTAACATGGCTCTGGTGGTGGAGGGGGATGTAGTAGCAGCGACGGAGAAAATGTTGAGGGTTGAGTAGTGGTGTTCTACCCACACCTAACACCTGACTAAGGTAATTTGAAGGGCACCAAATCGTCTATCGGCTAGCTCGGACGAGTGTCTCTTGCTTCGGGCGTGTGGCTTACAGCCCGTTATACAATGCACGGATGCGTAAGAAAATGGACTCGAAACACATAAACGGAATGAGCAGATGACTTGAGATGAATTTTGAATTAAAACACATTACGAATCATACAGTCTTGCAACTTATGAAATCAAAAATACTCAGCTTTTACAAATTGATTTATTTAGGTTTTATAATGTAAACACATTTGGTTTATTTTCATAGTCGCGGCTGAGAGGGGTTGTTAAAGCCACTCCTCACGCTCCTGCATTACGTAATATAAAACACAAGCATGGGCATCTTATTGACTGAAGTTTTACCTGGAGTTTGCCAGGCCCCGAAACACATTCATGAACAGTGTTCTCCATAACTAAAACACGATCACTTGTTTCACTGCTTTATATATGGGTAATGTGGTTGAATTACATCACTTGCTTAGTGGCCGATGCGAAAGAAAAAGCCAAACTGGTGAGAGAGAAATTAACATGATTAATTACATTTCCGAGGTGCTACGAGTCTGTGGAAAAAGGTGCAGTGTGGTCTATAAGGGAAAATAAAAAAAACAGGTTCTGGTAACTTATTATTTAAACTATTTATACACTATGTAATCAGCCAAAAGTCTGAAGTCCCCCGGGTACACGAAACACACCCGACACCCTCACCCACTTGAGAGAAACTGCTTTAGTGCCAGGAGGCAATGGCGGAGAGGGCTGTTGCCTCCAGCGTTAAACCCAAAGGAATATTTTTATGTGACCTAGAAAACAAGCCATATGTTGTGCTTAAAACTAGTGGCTGTCATTCCTCGCTGGGAAGTCTCTCCGAGAATTTTCTAGCCCTTTTAAAATCATGTATAAAAGAGTAAACATTAACTTTATGCATGGAAACCATTATCAATAAACCTAAAATACAGCACATACACATGTACACTGTTAACTTGGTTTCCTTAATTTCTTTGAGCATTCGTAAATTTTAATTCTGTAAAAGTTATTTTTACAGGTTTGGGGAAAAATGGCTGGAACTACCATGGCCATTTCATGTTCCTTTACTGAATTTTGCTCAACTAACTTTGCAAGAGATTTAAAATCTAAAACACATTACAGTACCTTTAAAAATTCCTCTTATTATTATTACGTAAGCTACTTACTCGTATTCAAAGTTTTATTGAACCCACATGGCATTTTGGTACCCTCAATCCCAACATGTTTTCACGTCCTTTTTAAAGATATTTCCTGATACATAATAAAATGTGGGGAGTAAAATACAATAAGTTAACACCCTCAAACTTCTACGATATGTGCGCTATCTCGTCTAAATGTAACGTGTTCAACTTGATCACTGTGGTTTCGTTAAAATTGTGACTATACAGGTCGCAGATTTGTGCACCTGTGTGCGAAAGGAGACATGTCAAGACACAATCACTGAACTGTTCCTTTGGCCTGCCCTACTACATTCGTTTAGCGTGAGACAGTCTGGAGTCCGCTGACAGGTGGAACACGTCACTAGAAAAATGTCTGGAGAACTGGAAGCACTGTGATCATTAATTGAGTGATTAGGTTGCCAAGTGAGCGCAAGTTTCAATAGCCTTGATAAGAAAATTAGTAGTGTGAAAGAAAGTGCAAATGAAACTCTATAGTCCCAAATTAACAATGTAATAGAAAGTGTAAACGAGAATGTAAATAGTCAGATAACTAATGTAAATTATTTAGTAGATAATAAAATAGTCACTCTAAACTAAAATGTAAATAGGAAAATAGTCATTGTAAATACTAATAAACAGGAAAATATAAGGAATTAGCGAGTGTGCGAATACGAGAATTGACAGCGTGGACGACTAAAATTGAATGTAAATGAAATAGTGTACGGTCAAAACAACAGAATAGACAGTGTAAAGAACAGGATGGACATAATAAATAACAGGATGGGCAGAGTAAATGAAATGGTNATGTAAATTATTTAGTAGATAATAAAATAGTCACTCTAAACTAAAATGTAAATAGGAAAATAGTCATTGTAAATAATAATAAACAGGAAAATATAAGGAATTAGCGAGTGTGCGAATACGAGAATTGACAGCGTGGACGACTAAAATTGAATGTAAATGAAATAGTGTACGGTAAAAACAACAGAATAGACAGTGTAAAGAACAGGATGGACATAATAAATAACAGGATGGGCAGAGTAAATGAAATGGTNAAAACAACAGAATAGACAGTGTAAAGAACAGGATGGACATAATAAATAACAGGATGGGCAGAGTAAATGAAATGGTGAACAGAGTAAACGACAGAATTGACAGTGCCAGTGAAAGGATTGACAGCTCTGCGGCATTGGTGTCGTGCAGCCAGGAGTGGGGAAGGGAGTCGCAATTAAGCCTGCCCCGTACGATAACCAGACTTTTTGGCAGAAGTACCAATGCCAGCTTGAAATAGTCGCCATCCTGAATGTCCCGTCAGCCTAACAGTGGGCTTACTGAGAGGACCTGCACTGAGAAAATTACAATATCTGCCCATGTTTCCCAGCAGAAGCCACAATTCTCTGGCTAAAACAACACCACCTCCTCGCAGAACCAATCCCCAGTGGGTAGGGCCACCTGTTTTTCGCGAAAAAAATCATGCTCAAGCTAGACTTCAACATCTTACATGCGAGCTTCCAAATTTACTTGTGTCATTGGCTGCATGCTTGTGTGAGAAGACATTTTCTAATCGACTGGACCCAATTCGAATATTGTTACCCTGTCACTGAAGGTCCATAATTGACTGGCATACACTTAAGATGTGTGCGAGTTAAAACCATCCAACTGTGCCATTGGTTCTGAGCTAACATATTTTGGACTGCGATTAGTCGTGGAATCTTTTCGCGAAAAACAGGTGGCCTTACCGATGAGTTATACTGGGAACACTACTTTATTTCTTCAGCCATTCATTTGGGATCATGCAGATTTTTTCGGCCAAGGAAAACATTGTCATTCGGAGCCAATCCATCTCAATACTTCCTCATTTGAAGTCAGTTTCTTCTAATCATTCCATGCTATCACAGAGTGTTTCTATCAAGTCTGGGGTGTTCATATTAACCCTCAATAATGCAGTACCACGGCCATAGCCACATCCATAATCAAAATCACACTTCTGTTTCCATCCTCTTAAATCATAATCGTCTCAGTGGGGAATCTCATTAATCAATGTGCATCCCTTCAGACCCCGACAATCTCAGGCTAGATATACATAACCGGAAGATATATATCATAGCATCCTGTCTTTGTTNTTTCATATTAACCCTCAATAATGCAGTACCACGGCCATAGCCACATCCATAATCAAAATCACACTTCTGTTTCCATCCTCTTAAATCATAATCGTTTGATTTGTCTATTCAGTTATTCGTCTTAATTGGGAATTATTTTGTCTAGTTAAGTCGACCATCTGTCAACTGAGAAAATAATCATTGGATCTCTTAGATCATGCATGACACCCTACATTCCCATTCGATCAGGCCAACAATCATCAGTGGGGAATCTCATTAATCAATGTACATCCCTTCAGACCCCGACAATCTCAGGCTAGATATACATAACCGGAAGATATATATCATAGCATCCTGTCTTTGTTACCTCTTACCTATGAGAAAACTGGCGTCTAGGACCAGCTCTCTCCAGCAGCAGGTAGGAGGGCCCAAGCTTAAAACCCCAGGTTATTACTCTTCCCCAGTCCCGTTCGTAAATTTGACCATATATAACTGAAGGCATGATCCCACACCACTTAACCTGTCATTATAAATCCATAGATATCTGTACCAGTGCCAGCTACTGCATCAGCCCTCCTGCTGCCTGCCATGAGGATCCATGTTTGTGACTTCCGGTATATGCAGCTTAACAGCTCAGTGGTATAATCAGAGGGATACTATTACAGTGATTTGCGCTCTTCCATGTGACCCAACATAGCATCCAGTCAGCATACACCTTCCAACAGTGCAACCCTTCCACCACACCTCACAACAGATAAGCCACAACATACTCAAAGATCATCTCAAAGTAGGTGAGCATCATATACAGAATAGTCCATCTAACATGGAAACCTCCAAAATTTCTAGAACCGTTGCAAATATGCAATGCTGTTTTTGCTAAATGAAATTACGTACAGGGGCAAGTAATTTGCCGCAAAGAGACTATTCTTAATACTTGTATGGACAGAAATAACTAAAATACATATGATTTTTCCCCTGGAAACACATTTAATTCAACAGCATCTTAATTTACGTGCACCAAGGAATTTAGTGATACAGAATTTGCAACGTAAAGTAACATATAAATACCAAGACATAATGTGCAAAATTAAGTTAGTTAGGCTGGTAACATGGGGCAGTGGACCTGTAATTACAGCTGTAAGCAAGCAATATGCACTGTCACTCATCCTGGTGGGACCTCTTCCTAATAGCAATGCAGCACCAGACCCCGTAATCTGTTATGGTAAGTGGAATTGCAGTGTTTGTCTGTACATGAGCAACGAAGTTCACGAATGACGAAAACCTGGATGCTCTAGTTAATTACGGCGAGGTTGGAAGAAATGACCAGCAAGCCGTCTAAATGTATGGTGAAAGATATCCTAATCGGACGCCCATCTCATGGCAAACAATATGAAGAATTTCATGCAGGAACGTATTGTGGCAGCTTGCAGAGCCATTACGCTAGAAACACTTCAGGCCACCCGTTTCTCGCTACATGTGCGTTTACAGATGTGTATTGCTATCGATGGTAAACACATCGACGACATGCTGTGAAAAGACCTAATGTGAAGCATTTCAACAATAACTGTGCTCTTTTGAATTATGCATGCGGATACGATTGCTTTTCTCCTTAGGTTCGTATGTTATATTTTTGTTGTGTATTTGTACCCACTTGTTACTCAGTACAGTTATTGACTAGGAAACAAATCTCCTGACATACGTTAGTATCTAAATAAAATGTATTGTAATTATATCAGTCTTGCACTCACATTGCCCATCTTCCCTCAGCTGTGGTGCTCCCCTTTGTCCAATATCGCATTCTATGCCCCTTGCCCCATTAAAGTAAGCGCTATGCTGCTATCAGAAAGCATTCCCACCAGTATGAGTCACGGCGCATGTTGATTGCTTGCAGTCGTGAGTACAGGCCCATTGCCCCATGCTGCCAGCACACTTAACTTAATCACATTTGCACATTATTTCTTGATGTTTCTGCGTTATTTTCCATTGCATTATAGTATATCATTGAATTGCTCTTTGCACGTACTTTCAGATAAATGTATGTTTCTGAAAAATAAATGTGGTTTGTCTACAGCATGAGTATAAAAGAATACACCAACTTTGAAGGCCTATAATATCAAAACCAAACAACTATGATTGACCAATCAAATGAAACATAAAACCATGAAGTTTGTTTGCCATACATTCATAAATGTTCAATGTGACCACCAGAAGTGGCCCGAACGACATCTACGCGATAATCAAACTCGTTCCACGCTCTTGTCAGCATGTCCAGTGCTAGAGTTTGGATGGTGTTCGTTACTCTCGGTTTGAGGTGGTGAGGGGGCAACGAAGTCCCATTCGACATGCCAATGTGAAGGGGATGGTCTGATGTTTCCTTTATGGTGCTTAACCCCATTAGCATCTAGCAGTTCGCGGATACTTGAATGATACGTTGCCGCAACAATAGATTGGTTGAGGAGCAGCTGGTGACCAGGCTCTTCATTACTGACCCCCAAGAAGCCCAGATCTTACCCTGTACGATGTTTTTCTATGAGGGTACATAAAGAATCAAGTGTTTCGTCCACCATTGCCGGCTAACATTGATGACCCCAAAACGAGAATTATGGACACCATCCAAACTGTAACACCGGATATACTGACAAGAGCATGGCACGATTTTGATTATCATGTAGATGTCGTTCGGTCCGCTCGTGGTGGTCACATTGGACATTAATGAAGGTATGGTAAACAAACTTCATGGTTCCACAGTTCATTTGCCTGGTCAATCAAGGCTGTAGGATTTTTTGGTTTTTATATTACAGACCTTCAAATTTGGGGTATTATTTTATACTCGCCCTGGATTTCTGTCCATACATGTGTTACGAATAGTCACTTCGCAGAAAATTACTTGCCTCCATACATAATTTCATTTAGCGAAAACAGCATTTCATGATCTGCAACCGTTCCGGAAATTTTGGAGGTGTCCACCTTAGACAGACCACTCTGTATATTTAGACTTCGTTTTCATCGTCAATCGTCTAGCACCTGGTATTATATCATTCATCAAATTGCTCAAGACGTCGCCCAAGCTGTAGGACATTTTCATTTCCGACACTGTAACCCGGCCTTGAACAGACCACAGATGACACCTCGATTTGGTTAAATCCCATGGTGCCCATTCTTTGCTTGCATGCTGTATGTATGTCATTTACCTTCGCACACTCTGCTAATACATGACCAGTTGTGTCCTCAACTCCACACACTGGACAAAGTGGATCTGTTATTTTAAAGTCTGAGAGTTTTCCTTTGAAATTTCAATATCTTTTCAGATATTTAGCTTTATAATGGCCCACCTCAAGCCATTTATTCTTATTCCTTTCCCTTACATCAGGAAATATTATGTGCAAATACCTGCCCTTTTCAGAGCCACCCCACCTTTCCTGCCATTTGAGCAGTGTGCCTGCTCGGAGTGCTTTATGTTCATCACTGGTAGGTTTCCTACCTCGACAATTATGCCCCAGGTGTCCCATTTCCTGTATAGGCAGGTCGTAAGGGATATCCCCAGTCAGTACATGCAACACATCATTAGAAATTATCTTATAGGCTTATTGATTACAACCAACAGGGCTACTTTCTGAATTTTGAGCAATGTACTTTTTATGTGGGACTTAGCAGCAACTGTATACCATTACACTGTATCATATGTTATAATGGCTGTAAATAAACCATTATAAATTGTCACCAATGTTTTAAAATTCTGTCCCCAGGCTGGTGGAGCAACAGCTCGTAGTATTTGAAATGTCACCACTGCCTAATTTGCAAGATACTGCACATGTTCGTAGAATGACAAATGTTCGAATTCAGTTGAAGGTTTGGGCGGCTCTTAACAAAGATATCTTGAGAGCTGATAAGGGTGAAATGAAATGAGAATGGAGCAGCAGTGGAATTCAAGAGTGGTGTAAATGGGAGATCCTTGAGGAAACCTGCCAACCAGCAGCATCGTCTGGCATATTTCCTCATGGGAAAATCCGGGAGTGACCCGGCCGGGGATTGAATCTGGTTTACCTTGGTAAGAGACTAGCAGTATAACCGCTCAGCCACAATAGCCCCTTCACAGGTGGTCGATAACAACACCTAGGTACTTTATCGAAGCAACAAACCACAAAGGTTTCCTTTCAAATTGTACAGGAGGTCTCCTTTTTAATGTCCATAAGAACATTATCGTATTGGTATTTTCCACAGCGAACTACAATTTAGCAGATCTCGACCATGCATTTAATTTTTCGAGAGCATCCTCTACCTTCACCTCGACATCGTACCTTGAATATCCACTAATAAGCAGGAGTCTGTCATCCGCATACCCAATCATAGTGTAAGCATCAAGCAATTAAAGCCTTAATAGTCCATCAAAGAGAACATTCCAGCTAATCCCTGTAGACAACCATTAGTGAGTTGTTTCTCGCATATGTGAGTCTCCATTTCACAGATACATGTACCATTGTCAAAGAATGATAATATCACTCGATACACATTAGCTGGCCAATCCAAGCATTTCAGTTACCGCATTATATGTTCCCGCCATTCATTTTGAAATGCCTCTGCAATATCCAGTGACATTTCAATTACATGTATTTGTACTGCTCCCTTAACAGCACTAATCATGTCATATACAACCATCTCTGTCCCTTAACCTTTTCGAAATCAATATTGTCTTTGACACAGGCCATGATTTGACTCCAAAAAGGATATCAACCTCATATTGATCAGCCTCTCGAAGATTTTACCCACCGTAGAGAGCATGGTCAAGGATCTGTAGGATTTCGGATGTGTAACAATTTTGCAGTCTCATTTATATAGGATTTCCTGTAATACTATTTTCCAATTGTTAGGGAACATTCCCTGTGCTTAGGCATCATTAAATAAATTGAGCATGGCAGTTTTTATTCTACGATATGCCCTTAAGATCACCTCCACTGTCAATTGGTCTATCCAAGGGGTTTTATTAAGTGTGAGACATGTCACCAATTTGTCTAATTCCTGTATCATAAAGGCCACTATATTTTCTGTTAAGGGACAGTTACACATCTGTTCCTGTTTAAATTCATGGAGCAGCCCCTCTTCTTGAAGACTATCATCTGGCAACAGTATATTTAACAATGCCCCATATTCAAGAGGCTCCTGCCATCAAGACTGAACCCAGGCACTTTGATTGGCAGTTTCGTTTTATCAAATGCTCGCAAATATTACACCCTCTTGTCTTCACACTATTACTATATGCTTGATGTTTCTCTGTAAATAGTTATGCCACCTGTAATCTTGTGTCACCATTTTGTGCCACCTTTATTTTTCTTTGTAGGGATCTGAGCTCCATTCGATCTTTTTCTAAATCACTATCCTACAAAAGGTTGTCATAGTGTTCATCGTCACCTTTTCATGGGTCTCTCCACAGGTGTCAATAATAACTCTCACGATACATTGAACCCTTGGATTAACTTATCTCCCACATGTGCGATGATATTTTTTCACATTTTTCTGGAGGTGATTATCATATCGCTTCCAGTCAGCACCACAATGAAGGTAGCATACTTTGGCCTTGTTTGCTCATGCACTTTTACCATAGAGAATACGTTGAATATAATGAGCTATTGCTTACTTGTGCTATCGATAGTTACATCCCAATCATGAATCCTATCGACAGTGTGACCGGTAGCCACTCTCGATCACCGTCGCTTGTGTGCAGGGCGTCGAGGCAGTGCCCTCCATCATCGGGGTGGCAAGATCAGGCTGTTAAGTAGGGGAAGGGGGAGGTGGCTCATCACCCACTCCGGCGCCTGTCGCCCTGATTTCGCGGTGGAGTTTTGTGGTGCGCTTGGCACTGAGCTAGACATTGTATTTGCTCTCCCCCAGCTTGGCAGTGATGGGGTAAGGTCTACTGAATTTCGAAGCTAGGCCAGCACAAAATTTTTTGCTGCCGATTTACCGTGAGTATTCACGAACTTAGACATGTCCACCCACTTACAGCTCCCTTGGTGGTCCTTGGGTGGTTGGTAACCAGGTGTGAATGTACCGCTGTTGTTTATATACCTGATGTATCACTTCCCGGTGTTTTGTCTGTCGATCTGTATCGTTTTCTGGCTGGCTTGCCAGGCAGGCTAGCTCTCCAGAGCGAGGTAAATTATGTCCCTTCAGTATTTCAGCTGGTATTTCCCCCATTGTGGTGTTTATGCATGTGCACAGACATAACAGGGCAGCTGGCAGGTGATGTGGCCAGGTGGTGTGGTATTTTCCCACACGCATCCTGAGTTGAGTTTTTAAGTCTTGATTTATCTATTCAGTGGTGTTGGTCCTTGGATAGTACTGGGTCGTAGTATGGTGCTCTGTTTTCCACCATTCCACCAGTGTCCTGTAAATTGCGTGGTGTTGTCGATAAGGAGGACCTGGGGAAAACCCCACCGAGAGAAAAACTCAGTTTCAAGAACTTTTGCTATATTGCCCAGAGAGAAAAAAGGTATGTCACCACTTCAATGAAACACTTGCCCTGTGTGCTGCATTGGTAGGGTCCCATGAGATCCAGTGCTAGAGTATCAAATGGTTCGGTTGGCAATCGTGGTTGTTGTCGTGTGCTGTCTGAGCAGCAGGCCTTGAATGTGTTGCAAATCCTGTATTTTCCTACATAATGGCGTGTTTCACGGGTGATATCAGGCCAGTGGCATTTGCTGGAGATCTTATGCTGCATCTGTTATGCACCCGGGTAACCAGCAAGGTAGTCGTGTCCATACCCAAGTACGGCTTGCAGACCTCGGCTGGTACAAACGTTTTCAACTTGCACCTGTCACCTGGTGGAGGCCCTTTCAGGCGATTGTTTACAACTTGCCAGTTTCTTCTGGACACTCAGGACGCCCTCATAGTGCCATCATACCGCATATGGTGCTGCTTGTTGTACCTGTATGACATGCACATCTAGCTGCTGTGAGGTTAATTTCTCATCTAAGTTCGGATTGTGGATGATTTGATTCAGACTTGGTGGTGGGCCATCTGCACTGAACTGAGGGTGTTTGACAGGTGACAATATTGCTTCTCACTCATCTGGGTCGTTTTCAAAGACGTCTGGCCTCGGGGCGCACGAGAGTGTGTCCGCTAGTTCATTTTATACTCGCTGTACATGTCCTACCATAAAGTCATAAAACTGCATACGCATAGACCAGCTTGTCAGCTTACTACTGGATTCGCGCATCTTATGTAGCCATATTAAACTGCGATTGTCGGTTAGATGGGCGAACCATTGACATTCCAAAAATTGCGGTACCATTTTAGGGACCAAACGATAGCTAATCATTAATACTTATTCACATCATATCATCACATCATATCATCATTCACATTATCACCTAACTGGAATAGGACAGCACGCTAGCCCTTCCTGACTCGTGTCAGTTTACAGATACAGGTGCCTCGTGAGGTCTAGGTGAGAGAGAGATGGACACTGATGGAATTGGTGTCTAATTTCTGCGAACACTTGGTCAGCTGCTGGGGTCCACTGGTACCACTGGTGTTGACAAGAGTGACATGAGAAGCATGGTAATGATAGCAAACCCTTGAAATATAGGCGGAGCCAATTCATAAGTCCGAAAAATTTGTGCAATTATTTGCATGCTTTTGGCGGGCCCACTCATCAATGAACTGCAGGTGTTCTGCACTAGAGGGATTTTATTTCTCGTTTGCAATATGTCTCAAGAAATTTAGCTCTGTTTTGCCAATGTGACACTTGTGGTTTGCACATGTAATGCCTGTGGCTGCAAAACATTCAAGTATTAACACTAAGGGTTCAAGGTGTTCCTCCCACATATCTAGATAGGCGATGACGAACTTGCCAATATACCTGTCCAGTACATTTACCACCGTGGCTTGAAAAGGAGCAGGTGCGCACTTAAAAGCAAAAGTCATATCACACAATTGATACCTCCTGCCATCTGGTATGGCGAAGGCAGTTTTGTGGCGGTCGTTAGGCGTGACTGGGGCTTGCCAGTAGCAAGAACGGAGGTCAAAGGAAGACAAGATATTTGCAGAACTGAGCTAACTGAGAGCACAGTTTATGTTTATTACTGGAGAGGCTGAACTGTTTGTAATAAAGTTTATTGTGCTAAAATCCAAACAAAACCTCCACATTCCATCTTTCTTAGGAGCCAAGGTGATGGCTGAATTGAAGTTGCTCTCAACGGGCTCATAACACTATCAAATAACATTTCACTCACCTAGGTGTCGGCGATGTTGCGGTGGTAGACTGTATAGCAATGCTGGTGGGATTGAGCAGGCCCCTACATGTAAATACATCACTAATACGGCTTGTCAGCACTTTGAAGTTCCACGGGGGTGGCATGGTCAAAATTGTGGAGGTTTATAATGTCTTGAACTGTGGGCTGGTAGTACCCTCGGTGGTAAACTGTTTCCCATCGCATCTTGCCGAAATGAATGCCATTGCGAGATAACTCAATAATAGCTTGTTGGTCAATGAGCCATGGCACTCCCAGAATAATACATTCTCTGAGGTCTTGCATAACTAGAACGAAACCATGCATTACTTCGTCTGTGATAGTAGGTGTCACAGTGGCAGTGCCGTGAGCGTGGCTAGATACATCGTGTTTGGCGAGCTGCACTGATTAATTTTGTCATTCGCACTTTTCAGAAGTAACCAACGTTTCACTAATGAAATAATGCTATGCTGCTGTGTCAATGAGTACAATTGTTACATTTCAATTTATGTTAACATGTGTGCGCAGCAGGCTGTCGTAATTTTGAAAGATTTGCCCGAGATATGTGTGATTGTTTTCACTGTTTTCACTGTTTATGGGATAGGGGGTTGTCTCCCCTATCCCCGTTTCCCTGTGCAAGGCTTCCTTCGCCTTTTGTTTTGGGCAATACTTATGCTATTGCATCTCATCGCTGGGACAGTATCAGCACAGGTCAGGTGGTGGCCAGTGAGGTGCTGCGGTACAATTAGGCGGTCCTGTCATTGCGCTATTGTTTCATATAGGCCGGCTGGTCCAAGAGTTCTAAGCTGGTCGGGGAGGTATCGATCCACCTATGTGCGCTGCTGGTAGAAGGCCGCCAGGCGCTGTGTTGTTTTTGTCCCGGTTCCTGGTGGGCATGGCAGATGCGAACACGTGTGTTCCATGCGGTGGCATGCTGTGTTGATATAGTTCGTTGGCCTCTCGGGAAATGCTGGCAGCGGTTCGTACGAATTTTTTGAAACCATGGCAAATGGCAGGCCATAAAGCTGCCCGGAATTTAGGGAGAAGTGTTCGAATCACTGCATCCAACACATCCATGGCTGCAATATGAGGGTTAAACCAGGCTAGGTAATTTACCTTGCATCTCACGAACGTTTCTGGTTCTTAGTGGGCCAGCTGTCGCTCTGTGAAAATGTTGAATTGCATTTGTAAGGTTCTGAGTGTGCTGGTGTACCTGGTGGATAATTTTGTAACGAACTGTTCCCATGTATTTTGGGCGCGCATCACCTGTGATTTAAACTCTTACTACAACTGTCTACTCCTCGGGTGGGACACCATACCATTGCAATCGCTGCACTTATTCTTCCAAAAATGCTCGAGGATCCTCCAAGCCCTATCCAGAGTAACCGGGAGTGTTTAAAAACTCGCTGGAGTAACTGTTGGTGTTGCGTGCGAAGTTTGAACAATTTGAGGAATAAACAGTGAGGATTCCACGGCAGGCTGTGGTGGTGTGATTTGCTGTACACCAGACATTGGCAGTAGTAAGGGTACTGAATGTCCTTGAGTGTCGGGAAATATCACGTCGTGTTGCATCTCGACCCGCGATTGTTCAGCTTCAGCTGAGTCGCACTGAGTAAACTGTCCATACAAGCATTCCCGGCATTGAATCTGAGATTTTTTAAATTTAGACTACTCAACTGCAGTCATGCAGGTGAAGTGCCACATCCGGATAGAGCTGTGAAAGGTTGCAATTTCCCAAGTGGATTTCCCGCAGTTCGGAAAGTCGCACATGTCCACAGTTGCATGGGTTTTCATGACAGCATAGTCCGCTGGCATCTTGAGGTCGACACGAGTCAGTTCTTAGGTGATGCTGCACTGAGTACATATGAACTGTCCAGCACGCACACTGATGCGTTCCACGATGCTGAGGGCGTTCACGAGGTAGTTCCTGGGGCAGCGCATGCAGGATGCCAGATCACACTCTGGTGCCTCTCGCTGACATACATTATCTTAGGACCTCGTACATGCGTTCGGCTAGTGGGCCAACTAGTGTTGGAATTGATTTGGCATATTTTGGCATAGGAAGACAATGACAAATGTTCATTGACAGATCATATTTGGCGAAGGGGTCACTGTCTTTGGCTTTATGGAAAATAAACACAATTTTTAGCGGGCAACACTGTATCCCGAAACCGGTCTTGTGAGTGAGTGCGTGGCTGTGCAGCTGATGATATGCAGAAATCTTCGCCGCGGTTACGGCCCTCCCACTCACATAAGTGTCCTGCTCATGCGGACATCCGTTTCGGCGGTGGTTGTCATGGAAGGTTCCGGAGTATAGAAATGTGCTCTCTCCCTCCCATAAAGCAGGTGGCAGGGTTGACCAGTGGTGCGCGAGGAATTAGGGGGGGGGGGAGGAAACTCGATCCCCTTGTCCATAGAAATGTAGTGCCAAGATGGTGGCATTTTCGCGATCCGCTCATGCCAATTTTGGTAATGGCGGCTCCACAAATTGTCACCCTCGTGGCCACGCAATTTAGCCTCATGTTGGGCACCAATTGACACTTTCGGAGTTAGTCACAGGGTATGGAAGATGACTCTAATGTGCGGAGGGCACTAGCTAACCAGTTAAGGGAGTCTGCTCGGGTTAGCACGAGACTTTTGAGGTGGGCCACATTCGAAAAGCCTGGGCTAATGGACCCTGCACTCTGTATCTTATCGAGGTCACACATGATGACTGACATTGTCGGCAAGGTAGGCGATCTAACATACACACATTGATTTAAAATGCACAGAATATCCAAAGGGTTCAACACATAGAGCTTAAGTTTAATTTTATCTGTCACACATTAGAGAAAGGGGAAATTGAATTGCAGTATGTTGAAATTTTACAACAGCTAGCTGATATTCTAACTAAGGAACTACCAAAGTGTAAGTTCGAAAGATATAGAAATATGGTTAGGATTAAGTGTTTTGACGAGGATGGGTGAAAATGTAATCGCTAAAAACACAGCTGTAAGAGGTGTACAAGGAAATATAAAGTTATGAAGTTGGTAGACAGGGTTGAAAAGAAGAGAGTCGGAGTTGAGATGAGAGAGAAAAATGACATAAGGAGAAGTATAAGAAAATGTGTATAAAAATGTTTTAAACTGTGAAATAGTAGAATAGTGGAAGAAATAAATTATTATCAATTTATATCGGCCTTCTTTTTCAAAATTTTGTTGTTCACTTTTCACAGCGCAATAGTTTGGTTATGTGTATTGTGACGATTTTTATTTTTAATAAGCATTTTTATTTCTATTTGCCATTTCTAGAACATTCTTGAAGCGAGGCCGGGTGAGTTTGCCACACTGTGTGGCAAGTGAAATCATCCAGGGACTTGTAATACCAAGGGTATCCATGGTATCGCACCACACTGGGCACCTTCATTTTTGTACCGACGATTTCACTGCAGTAGGAATGTAACTTTTCAGAACCTTTTTGTCTTTAGCACCCAGTGTCTGCCTCCTCACCCTCCCATAGTTCGCATCGCCCAGGAGGCATAACTTCATCGTAATAATTCAGGTATGTTCGAGCCCTTGTCTGTTTAGCCTACTGGGTGGACTTAGGCCCCAGATCCACCTAAATTACTTTTTAGAATAATTCATAATGAGTAACCTTTCCGTGTTTGGGCGAATACATATGCATGTTTGTATGTGCTGTGTGATTTGACACACTTGACCATGTAGACATTTAGGAGTGTGGGCTCGCACGAACTCGTGCTATTTAAGCGATAACATTTTCGAGGCATTTAGGTTAGCCGAAAATAGGTCTGCAATAATGGTGGTGTTAATATGTTGTTGAAGAGCCTTAATAAAGCCCAGTTATATCAGCAACAGAATGGAGAGAATATGTCCGTATGGTAGACAGATGGCTCGCGGAGATGATAGTCTCATTCTCACTGTCATCGGTACCAAGGATGGTTGGCGCCTTGTCGGGTAACGAATATCAACATTCCGCAACTCCACATATTTCAACACCTTTTCGGCCCTACAACTCACCCCAAAATATAAGTGTGACACAACTGCAGCAATTTAGTAATGGTCTGTAATCATTCGCTGTGTCACTAGATTATATTCAATTTGGTCGAAGTAATAAATTCATTTAAGGGGGGTGGGGGTGTTAAAAACTCTATTGTAACCAAATATGTTTATCACTGTTGACCATATGACTTTGACAGTTTTACTGGAATTGGCAACCCAGTGTTGGATACATGGGCAGAAGACGAAAATCGTTCTACCTCATTTTTAGTCTATGATTTCTTCTATGCATTTGTTTTCAAAGAAGTACACACAGGATAATAAGATACATATTTAGTTTCGGCAGTTAGGCTTTTTGAAAAAATGTAAAATGGTAAATAAACATATTTAAATCATTCACTTATATTTATATTTAAAAAAATATTAGTAAATTTTCTTAAAGATTCATGTTTTTGGTAGGGTGCTTACATAACTGCAGAACTGATACAAATGTGAGTACCAAGTAAACAATTTTTTAATGGCATGTCTGTGAAGAGAACTTTGTACATAACGATAACTTTTGTAATTTTTCAGGAAGCACAAAAATTGGGAAAAAATATATATATTTCTAACAAATTTATTAATATGCAAAAATGATGTAGTAAAATAACATGTGCTAGGTTGGCAAACTAAATTTGGGAGTTACTAGGTCCTGTTGATTAAATTACTACAATGTTTGGGATAATGTAATATTGGTGAATACTTATTATTTTAATGGACCTACCTGAACATCAAATTTTGTGGCATTGGATAATGATTATTTCAAATATGCAAAACTAGTATGTCTTTAAAAGACACAAATATGTATATATATATATTGTACGTAAAATAAATCCTATAGACAATAAGTTGACATAAAACTTTAGGTACTTAGGTACTTTGGAAGTTGCACAGTCTTGGTGGGAAAAACAAACATGGTAAAGGAACGAAGATTAAAGAAAAGATAAGTCAGATGAGACACCAGCTATTCTCGTATACTCGAAGTTGCACAAGTCTCTTGGTGATTTAGGTAGGGCATGTTCGTAGGCCCTGTGGTGGTTACCTCGTTGCAACATTGCATAAAATGTCCATAACGATGCATTAATCACTTTTTATTATACAGTACAACAGGTTTGTTCCTGATGTGACAGTGGATCACCTCTACCTCAGAGTAACAAACTGCATAAAGAAGGCAGTAGCACATGTTTTACCTAGTAGAAACAGCGGTTCGTGTTCACGAGTGAGTGAAAAAATTTGAGCAACTATTAACATCGAGGTCTCTTGAGCCGATGTTCGTGTTCATGATAGATGGATATGTCGATACTGATGTAGCTAACTTGTGGGTACTGCCCATACATTACTAACGTGTAACACATATCAGCTCTCAACTAAGGTACTGACTTGGGTAGGATCACTCGATTGTGGTGATTCAGTATCGAATAGTGACACCAATTAACCTCATGTTTACTGATTTATCACCGATGAACCACTTTCATGAGTTTCACGATGCGAACACTGCAACTGTACCAACACATTGACTCGTTTCATCTTCTGCACCTGGCATTTGATCTGGCACCTGGCGAGTTTTTTTATTTATTTTATATATTTGTAGATATAAATCTTCCGGAGATCATGAATGGAAGCAGTATATTCGTACATAGTATCGTCTAGTACAATTATTTTGCTGTTTTCATTGAATAAAAATATGATCAAACAGACAATATATTGAATTTACATAAGTGAGATTTTTGTAGGTCCACACTTCATTAACAATGTGTCCACATGACAATATACTTTACATAGCCTGGTGTTTCACAATTCACCAGTAAACTAAACAGATAACACTAGATTTAAATTGACAAGGTACGTGCATGGCAATATACTCATCATAACCTAATGTTTCATATTACACAAGTTAAATAAAATGGATAAATGAAATTAAAGCTAAAAGATAGAAAACGTACTGATGAACCATTTTGTCAGTCTACATTTTGTCATTTATGTATTTACATGACAAAGTACTGTACGTGGCATTGTAATTCACATTGCACAGAAAAAAAAAGACACTAAGTTTAAAAAGGAAAAGTATAGATGTGACATGTTGTGGATCTACATTCAACTTTTGACTTTGTTTGCTTGAAATGTCCATTCTCGAGTGTCATGCTCATTTATGCAAAGTATTCTTCTAATAAAAGTTCTAGTGGCATTTTTAAAAATTTATCATAGGTTTACACAGTCAGTTTATGAGTATTGTTTGCGAGGATGGTAGGGTAGTGGGTGGCACACGAAGATGGGCTAAGGTACTGTTCAGATAGGAGTGTCATAACATCAATATTATTACAAGACTTGTCTTAACACACACACACAGATTATATATATATATATATAATTTTCGCATTTTAGTGTATTTTTTGGAAATGAGGTTGAAGAAAAAACTATAAGTTTGAACACAGTAATACACATGCATGCCACAATGGATTGTAAAAGTATAAGTGGTTGGCGATAACCACAAGAAACTTGACTAATAATCACACATTACATGCTGGCCTTTATTTTGTCACATTGCCAGTGAGGTAGGGGCAGAAAAGGTAACAATTATTTGTTGCATTGAAATCTTGCAAACTTTTTGGTGGGGTAGTTTTAGGTGACACAGGATTAATTTGGGATGGAGTCTGGGCGCTGACTGTCAGAACATTCGCTGGAGTTGAGACAGTGAAAATTGTTGGGCGCTGTCCTACATGAATATTTCTCCTGTACCCCACATCTTGTAATTAACTGGTAGTGCATCTTGTGATTAACTGGTAGAAATGTATGAGACAGTAGACTTGTGAGACTCCCAGTACCATTATCCTGGTGGGACATAGAATAATTGCTGATTTCTTAGTACTGTAAATTTATATATGTGTATATATATATATATATATATATATGTGTGTGTGTGTGTGTGTAGCTGGTTTGGCTTTTCCACATACCAGTATTGGTTTGTGAAAGTTAAGATTAAAGGTGATAGGGTTGTTTGACATGCTGACACAGGCACGAAGCTGCCAAACCACAATAATTTATGACATGTGAATTATACATATTTTTATTTTTGATGTTACATAGTAACACTGACAAAACAAAAAATTGGGCAAAAAATTGAAATGGTTTGGCTTACCAATCTTGCCAGCAGCCTGCATTGAAAACACGGATGCCGCAACACATACAAAAATTAAGTGTTAACACCACTGAGGCACAAGTGGAATGCATAACCCTGCAGGAGAGAGGCAGGTACAGCTCCTCGGAAATGTATTTAAATGTTATAATATGAGGGACAGATAAATGTAAACAGGTCACCATGTATCAGTTAATCCAATGGCATGTAAGTTGGTAGCACAGTGGTGTGTGATAATAAAAACCTATATATGTTTCAGCCCCTGTAAAGCTCAGTCACAGCTTGCATTGACACACTAGTAGTTTTATTTATTGAGCCTGAAGTAACGTGAGCGATATATGCAATAATCCAACATAAAAATGGAGGCGAGTAAAAAAACAGAGATGTGTGGTTTTGTTTGCCGAGAAAGATGGACGACATGAAATTCATCGTCGCAGGTCTGCTGTGAATGGCGAACACAACATACAATGTTCACATTTACTGGAGTAGGTTGATGTTTGCCCAGGACAGTCTCATTGCACCGTTACTCCTGATGTAACTACTCGGATGGATGGTCTCATCCGGAAAAGCCGAAGGGTCACTGTGGAAGGCATTAATATTTTGGTTGCTATAAGTCATTGTTCCATACACACCATTATGAGAAACCACTTGTAGTACAGAAAAGTTTGTGTGCAGCAGGTTCCACATCACCTGATGTGGAGGAACAGAAGACCCACAGCATGGCTGCATTTTTGGGTCCCCTGTAAAGATATCTCGTCAAAGTGTATAATTTTCTGTCCTGTATTGTCACATGGGACCAAATGTGGCACCACAATTTGAACCAGAGAGCAAACAGCAGAGCCAAAGTGGATACACGTGAATTCTCCCCTGCCTAAAAATCGAAAGCAGTACACACAAGTTCTGGGAAAATCATGATGACTCGTTTCCGACAAGGAACCTCTGCTTGTCTGTTTTCTCGACCATGGGCCCACAATCCATGAACAGTGCTATCGAGACACTTTACAGAAACTGAGGCGCTCCATAAGGTCGAAATGTCCTGTAATGCTATTGAACGGCATTATCTTTCTTTATGATGATGGCCACCTACACACTGCCAAATTGTTGAGGAATGTACTTCAGCTATATGGTTGAGAACTGCTTGGACATCCTCCCTACATCCCAGATCTGTATCCATGTCATTTTCCCATTNCTCTCCCCTGCCTAAAAATCGAAAGCAGTACACACAAGTTCTGGGAAAATCATGATGACTCGTTTCCGACAAGGAACCTCTGCTTGTCTGTTTTCTCGACCACGGGCCCACAATCCATGAACAGTGCTATCGAGACACTTTACAGAAACTGAGGCGCTCCATAAGGTCGAAATGTCCTGTAATGCTATTGAACGGCATTATCTTTCTTTATGATGATGGCCACCTACACACTGCCAAATTGTTGAGGAATATACTTCAGCTATATGGTTGAGAACTGCTTGGACATCCTCCCTACATCCCAGATCTGTATCCATGTCATTTTCCCATTGTTTTGGAGAGCTGAAGAGAGGTATGTGTGGATATTGGTTTGGATCAGACGAGAACGTTTGTGAATGGATAAAGATTCTGTCGGCAGCCCACAAGGTTCTTCAAGGATGAGATTGACTGGCTTATCACCTGATGGTATAAATATACAGAGGTGACAAAAGTCATTGGATAGCAATATGCAAATATGCAGATGGCAGTAGTATCGCATACAAAATGTATAAATGGGCAGTGCATTGGTTGGGCNATGGTATAAATATACAGAGGTGACAAAAGTCATTGGATAGCAATATGCAAATATGCAGATGGCAGTAGTATCGCATACAAAATATATAAATGGGCAGTGCATTGGTTGGGCTTTCATTTGTAGTCAAGTGATTCATGAGAAAAGGTTTCTTAAGTGATTAAGGCCGCACGACGGGAATTAACAGACTTTGAACGCGGAATGGTAGTTGGAGCTAAGTGCATGGGACATTCCATTTCGGAAATGGTTAGGGATTTCAACATTCCGAGATCCACAGTGTCAAGAGTGTGCCGAGANAGAAAAGGTTTCTGAAGTGATTAAGGCCGCACGACGGGAATTAACAGACTTTGAACGCGGAATGGTAGTTGGAGCTAAATGCATGGGACATTCCATTTCGGAAATGGTTAGGGATTTCAACATTCCGAGATCCACAGTGTCAAGAGTGTGCCGAGAATACCTAATTTCAGGCATAACCTCCCACCATGGACAACACAGTGGTCGACCGCCTGCACTTAATGACCAACGACGTGTGCACAGAATGGCCAGTGTTAACAGACAAGCAACTCTGCGTGAAATAACCGCAGGAATCAATGTGGGACGTACGATGAACGTGTCCGTTAGGACAGTGCGGCGAACTTTGGCNAGACCAACGACGTGTGCACAGAATGGCCAGTGTTAACAGACAAGCAACTCTGCGTGAAATAACCGTAGGAATCAATGTGGGACGTACGATGGACGTGTCCGTTAGGACAGTGCGGCGAACTTTGGCTGTACTGGGCTATGCCAGCAGAAGACAGACCCGAGTGCCTTTACTAACATCACGACATCGCCTGTAGCGCCTCTCCTGGGCTCGTGACCATATCGGTTGGACCCTAGATGACTGGAAAACCATGACTTGGAAAGATGAGTCCCAATTTCAGTTGGTAAGAGCTGATGGTAGGGTTCGAGTGTGGTGCAGACCCTACGAATCCATGGATCCAAGTTGTCAACAAGGAACTGTGCAAGCTGGTGGTGGCTCCATAATGGTGTGGGCTGTTTTTATATGGAATAGACTGGGTCCTCTGGTCCAACTGAACCGATCATTGACTTGAAAGGGTTATGTTCAGCTACTTGGAGACCACTTGCAGCCATTCATGGACTTCATATACCCAAACAACGATGGTATTATTATGGATGACAATGCGCCATGTCACCAGGCCACAGCTGTTCGCATTGGTTTGAAGAACATTCTTGACAATTCCAGCAAATGATTTAGCCACCAAGATCGCCCGACATGAATCTCATCGAGAAGTCAGTTCATGCACAAACTCCTGCACCGGCAACATTTTCGCAATTACTGCTCAATATTTCTGCCGGGGACTTCCAGCGACTTGTTGAGTCCATGCCGCGTCGAGTTGCTGCACTTCGCCGGGCAAAAGAACGTCCGACACGATATTAGGAGGTATCCCATGACTTTTGTCGCCTCAGTGTATATTAGCAGCTTTGGATATAACATTCGAGGTAATAAATGTTCAATGACACATTTTCGTGTTAAACATGTTTTAATTTGACTACTTCTCATATAACGTTCGAAATGCAATAAAACCGGGAAATTTACTATTAAAGCTAATGGGCTTAACACAAAAGATTATGGCCTGGGGAGCAGTTACACGACACATCCCCCATCCCCTAAATGTGCCCTATATAGCATCAGGGTGCGATCATCACGAGGTGTGCTGATTATGCATCAAAGTTGAAGAAAAAACGGAAACATGTTCGATTTTGCACAGTTACACAAAGAAAACCATCAATAATCCTTCAAAAATTTACAAATACACACAAAATGCTAAACTTCACATCAAACACAATCAATCCTGAAAATAAAATGTTATTGCTTATCTGCCTACCGTCTTGATGTCTTTGATTATATGATAGTCTTTCTTAGAATCTGGTGCCATTGTTAAACAGATTAAGTACTATTATTGTTATAGTATGTAATCAAAATGACCCTCTGATTGAAATAGTCTACCTTAATTTGAATTAAGCTCGCTTTGCTTTTTGTAGTACAGTTGATCACCGTAATACATTCGGAGCGAAATTCCTACTGAAACCACAGTTTAAAAATTTTTATAGCGCACTCAAACCAACACTCGACATAAAATTTGAGTTAGCCTACAAAGTTTTCGATGAACAACGGAATCTTCCGAAATTCAGATTACCGAATTATTTGTGGGTGATGGTATAATGAAGGTACTTAAGTACCACCCAAATCTCTTCTTTCACGGCTTTATTTCTTGAAATGGATTTTACGACTTAACAAATACTATGTGGTTCAATACCGGATGCTCTGCCTGTTTTACATAGTTAAGCTTGGCAACCCATCTTCACTACCTCGCGTGCAAGTGGGAAATGAGTGGCAATTCAAATTTTTTACAGGTTCATATGGCATGTTCGGGATTTTTCACACAAGTTTAGTAGTAATTAACGATATTTGTAAAATAAAATTTGCGATTATTGGCCATGACGTAATATGGCTTCTTCCGTATAAGCAAATTTCCTTTTTACGTTATTGTGTTAAAGATAACAGCATATTTCTTTCTCTGCATTTAGACGAGCAACAGTGATGTAGGGTAGACTGGGTACGGTTGTGCCATTTTGCATTTGATCGGCCATAGTTTTGTGTGTGTACCAGTTAGCTAAACGAAAAGTGATTTTTCGTATAATTTCTACATAACCCTAAATATAATTAATCAAACTTTTATCCCTAAACATAATGGTTTGCACACAGGAGTAAGTTAAAAAAAAGGGAAAATGCCACAACCGATCACACCCCAGGGGCCGTTGTGACAGTGCTTGGGGTCGAAAGTGACAGGTATAATAACACTCTGAAATGGTCTGAAATCACCTTTATTGCAACACTCTAGCATTAATATTACATAACATTCCTTTGAAAAGAAAAGGAACAGAAAAAAGTATGTGTGGGAACACTTCAATCACTTATAACTAATAAGGCACTATAGCATTTATATACATAATAGGTAATTATTAAAACCAATCTTCACATTGCAATGTGAGTCAAAATTTTGGTTTTACCTAGAAACTAGCATAAGTATGCATAATCAAAATATAAAAGAAATGTTAATTAACATCATAAATATCAAAATTATCTTTGCAACAAAACAAATAAAATACCCATTTTAATCACTTACAAATAGCTTTACAGGAACTCTTTAAGATTAAAAATAAAACATTAATAAATGTTACCTTAAAATCTTTGAAATAAAACACGACAATGTGTTCTTCAACACAAAAATAAACATCTTTGTATCAACATCTGAACAAGGACATTCGATTAATTTGAAACATTTCTGCTGCTTGTCGCAGAGATACTCCTCGTTTAGTTTCAATATATGCATTTTCGTATTGAGTAATGTTTTGCCTCCCCCTTTCGGTCTTCCGCGAGCGTTGTCTGGGCATCTAAAACAATAAAACACAACTTTTTCTTATGTCACAACCGTACCCACATAAAATGTCACAACCGTACCCAACGCACTTTTTTTCATAAAAACAAACACCATNGTACCCACATAAAATGTCACAACCGTACCCAACGCACTTTTTTTCATAAAAACAAACACCATGCCAAAATGAAATAATCTTTGAACAAAGTAATCACTGCTTGTTATTTACTAATGTATACGTTATATGGATAAATAACACTTAATACTCAATCTGTTNGAACAAAGTAATCACTGCTTGTTATTTACTAATGTATACGTTATATGGATAAATAACACTTAATACTCAATCTGTATATATGTAACAACAATTATCAAAAGAAATCGAACAAAAGTACTTACTTTTGACTGTCAAAAACAAATGCGGGTCTCTCCTAGCGTACGCAGCGCGCAGCGGCTGACGCAATACTGTGACACGGGTTCAGAAATGCAAGCCCCTCCCTTCGCCGTTACCACAACTCGCTAATCCGTATACTTTGGCTAATATTTCGGCTATCACTTTCGTACTCTGGCACAACCGTACCCAGTCTACCATACGGTACATTGTGAATGCTTGCTAACATCTGCATGGCATTTCAATTATTTAATATATGCATCGTAAATGCATAATAAAACTATTCAGAAATCATTTTAAAAGTATCATTTAGCGGATTGCTTACTATTCAAGCAACGTTAAAAATTACAGTTTGAAGACAAGCCCGATGAAATACCAATAACCTAAAAGTGTTTTGGAAGGATTATTGACACAACTTCTTTGAGATTAGGAAGCCACAAAAATACTGTGGTGATATACTTTGGGCATGCATTAGTTGATCAACCACTTACACATTCTGTAGTGATATTTTCAAAATTAATGTGTAAGTTTATGATGCTGGGTACATTTGAGGTTAGTCTTGTCAGTGTTGTTTACCCTGTGATCGATGTAAGGAAATATTGTTTGGGAGATGCTTCAAGCTTATTAGTGTGACGTGATTAGAATTATGAAAATAATTGCGGTGTGGCATTAGTTTTATTACCCATGTATTTACTGTTAAGTAGCCAGTTTTCGACAACACACTAAAACTAGAACACTCTCTCGTTTTATTACGAGAATCGAGACTTCCGAGATGCCAAGTTAAATCTTATAATACCTTCTTAAAGACAGCGAAACGTAATTTTTCTATGAGTCATTTTGTTTCGAGAGAGACTGAAAAAATCTCTTGTGGGGTGTGTGTGCACACTGGTAATTTCGGACATGACGAATTTATTTTCTATACTTCTTGAGGAGGTGAGTTTCTGGATGTATTGCAGTAGTGATTGATCATTTTGTGGACTACCTTTCATATTTTATTACAGGATTTCACTCCTTGGAATTGGGAGGAAGGTACTCGCCTTCACATTATAAACTTACATTAAACCTGTAACCAAGGCCTGGCCGAGTTCAAAGAGGCGAGAGAGCCCTTTTAGGAAAATAGTAACCGACATACTTCACGATCAAACTGAACAGGAGAATCGTACATTATCTTATTAGTAGGTTGAGACTATATGCAGATGCTCGATTGCCAGTGGTATCACAATAATGCATGGGTTGTACTGACGGTTGTTGAGATCCAGGGGGACAAAGTTCGTCGGGGACGAACTGAAGGTTCGTAAATTATGGAACTAGTTCAATCATGACGAAGTTCATGTCGTGGGACAGGACACCCAGGTCCAACCCTGAAGTAATTCCTCAGGTGTGATGTGAGTGATACCTTCAGGATTTGCGATTTTTATTGGGTTTGGCTAGGATATTCATCTGTGTGAGGTGAAGTAATTTTCATGTACGATAATTATGACTATAACTGTGCCAGCCTACTGAAAATGTTGCATGCTGGAGTCTTTTTCAGAACATACTCTCTATTTTCATGTTTTTGGTTTATTACTGTCTTTTTTATTTATACTCAACTCACATACTATCATTATAGCAGATGTCCATGATGGACTTAATGTAATCGGCTAAGGAGATGCCAGCAAATCAGTAGAGAAAATGGGTTTTTAAACTAGGCTTTTGTAAACCCTTAATCAACTTTGTATTTGTGAACAATGGCTTTCATATCAGTCTGTAATCATAAATGATGCAAACTAACTTGATTGGCTGGAGCAAGTAAGGGAAAGTTAATTTCAATTCTTCTATTTTCACAGCTGTAGAAAGTTTTTTTACACTTTGCGCTACAAAAAATCATTACGTACGGTGTGAATGAAAGTACACACACTTNCAGCTGTAGAAAGTTTTTTTACACTTTGCGCTACAAAAAATCATTACGTACGGTGTGAATGAAAGTACACACACTTTCTTGTATTATTACATTCTGCTCTGATGTTCAGTATTCTTCAGTGAATGTCAGGAATGTAGTACCAATGTTTACAGTGATGAAGCTATTCATTTGTCTGCCTCTAAAAAAAAAACTGCCTTTCTTTGCGTGGCAAATTGTAAAATTAATGAATAGACAGTTCAAAAATAATGAATCTTTATGCAACTAAGTTATTAACAACCGTTAAAAAAGATGCATTTTGATAACTACCACAGTTGACAAAGGCGCACAAACTAATGGAACACATAACGAAACTGAAACTAAACTAGGAGTGTGAAACACTGATTATTTTGGAGACACTCTAATGGAAATAATTTTCATCCTATTAAAATAGTTTTTGCGTAATCAGTTGCCAAATGTACAGTTTTATAATTTTTTTTTTTTTGTGATGTAAAAATAATTTTTGGAATTAAAACCTTGTAAGTTAAAATTATTTGTCATTGGCTACTGCGAAACATGCCCAAAATTTATTAGTGAAAAATTCTTCAGATTTCCCTACTGTGCAAAATATTACTTAAAGTGGAGCATAATTTACATATATTAAGCAGCTCAACATATTTTAATATGAAGCCTATTAATGATATCTTCAAATATGATTGCTAATATTTTTTCATCTCAGCTTAATAAGAGCATTCGTTTTTCTAATTTGTACATCACAAAGACAGCAAATGTGTCACCTTTTATTGCAAAAACTAAGCAAGAGAAAAAAAAGTTACTCTGAAAGATAATTACGCCAATTAAGCCCCAATTTGACTACTGTTTCACATAAATACAAAATAATTAGCATGGCCGTCTCGAAAACCCTTAAAGCAATAGTAGAAAATCAATGCACGTATATGTTACTTTTTGTGTTACCACGCCCGACGATACGACATAAGCGACGTGATTAATGAAGTGTTAAAAAAAAACAATTAGTGGAGCATATTCACACATTGTTACTAGATGATTTCACGAACTTATAACAGCTCTTCGTGCATACAGTAAACAACCGCGTAAAATACCCGAGATTCCGAAGATGCGCTCTTTCTCAGACCACCTGGATCTTCCTGCCTNTACAGTAAACAACCGCGTAAAATACCCGAGATTCCGAAGATGCGCTCTTTCTCAGACCACCTGGATCTTCCTGCCTGTGTGTCATGAAGGGGAGAAAATTGCAATTTTGTTAAACGCCAAAACCAGTGAGGAAGTTGAGCTCGCGCTGCTTGGAGCAGTGCCAGAGCGATGCTCCAGCACCACACGCTACTGTTGAATGCAGGATCTTCCTTTCACGACTCGCAGGCTCCGCGGCAGCACAACCGTTCGCTTTTCTCACATTCTTACAAAATATCTCTCATATTATTTTGTAACTTCACGATAATTGTATGACGTATGTTGAGAAGTTAAAACTGTCGTGAGTTTTACCAGGCATCTTAGATGGAGAAATACTTAACTAATTAAATTCTGTTATGTTGCTGATAATACTGCATGGCCCATCCTCTCTGTAATTTCCCACAACAAAGAAATACCAGCAAACGATGTGTTTTCCTTGAATATGCACCTATAGTCTTAGTTCAACAGTTCACTCTGAATTTTGCCAGGCCTATTGTTTCGAGTTAAAAGAATTCGGTGCATAAAATCTGAGCTTTATCTAGAAAAATGTTGTTCAAGCCATTAAAAAATTACTAGTAGTTAGCCAGGTAGCATACTTCACTGCTAACCAAGTCGAAAATAAATACAAGATTCTAGGGAAAGATTTGTGCTGTGGCAGAACCTATTTGACACGGCGAGGTGTCTCATCAAAAACACTACATACGTTCAACCAAAGAAGTTAATTTTAAAAAGGAATGGAATTTATATATAGGGGAATAAATTTGTGATTAAAACCAGTGGACACGCAATTCTTAAGGGTAACTCGTATCTGTTTTCTGAGCTGGTCAAATATCGCATTTAAGGATGAAAAAATGAGCACAAATAGTGGCATAATAGGGAGTTAATTGTAGTAGAGGATGACGTTTTCGAGTCATAATCTAATGTTATCCACTTAAACTTCACACACTGATTAGTTTTCATACAAGACGAAACTCAACGTAAAAATAAATCATTTGAAAATCTGCATGCTGAAACTTTATATCTGGCAATACAACTTCGCAGTCGTTATGATAGTGTACGAATTTTCCAAACATGACTTTTAATCATAAATAGTACACATTCAAAAAAGATTAATTATACAATAATAAAGTTCATTATTTGTGTTTCAGTAATCTTTCCGAATGCGAGGAACTCTGAGAACTGTGAGTTCCCTTCTTTGTAGAGAGTAAAAATATCAACTTCATAGATGATATATCGGTTGTGTGTCAAGAACTAAGAAGCCGAAAAAAAAGTTAATTCCATATCAAATTATGACAGTCTTACACTACATACAAAGTTCTTATGTCGGGATAATTTTTTGTGTCCATTAATGCAAGAATTGGTTTTGGGTTGCAACGAGAAATCCCGGACCAAAGGATGTTTTGAAATTTACAATAATTAAAACAAACCTCCACTTTTATAACGAAACATATGTGCAAGCTTTATCGTATGTTAAAAAATAATATGGACATGCATGAAGGTGGGAAAGAAAGTAACGAAACCATAAATGGTCAAGTAACAGAGGATGATAGTGAATCTTCATTGCTTACTGAATCAAATTCATCAGATTTATTGCTACTGGGTATACAAAACGACAAATACAACTATCTACAAGGATCTTTCGTCGTGTGCAAAACGCAATCTTGTCGTGATCCAACTGATCGTGAAGATAGGGGAANAACTATCTACAAGGATCTTTCGTCGTGTGCAAAACGCAATCTTGTCGTGATCCAACTGATCGTGAAGATAGGGGAACTTTATGGATGAATACATTCTTCACTGCTCCTGTTGATTCACTGCATGCTGCTACCACTGACGTAGGTTCGTCGGGATTGTGCGCAGCTTGCTGTCGACTGGGCAGATACGACAGATACTCGACTGTACGATGTTACTTTCACACACATTCGACCAGTCAGCAGCATGCTTCTTCAAGCATCCTCCATTCACCACAAGAAGCTGCGAATCTTCACTCCAGGCCAACTAGCAATGAGTTCAGCAACTTCATTTCTCCTCCACTAACGATAGACAAGAATGTAAGTTTCGAGCAAACAGTAAACGCTACGATGCCTAATTTGACTGAGCAGTCGAAAGGTTTGCAGAATTATCGGTTTTCATCTCTAAATGAGGCTACCACAGGACCTTCAAATCTAGTACAGTCATACGATAAACTTAAAGGCACAAATGAGGCAACTTGGGATGACAGCATTGATCAGTTAAACCATATTGCACCTGTTACTTCGGCTTGTGATTACGCGAATAAACCGCAGGTCAGTGTACTGAAGCACAGAATGAAGGCATCTCAAATTCTTTCCAAGCGATCTATAAGAACAGCACTTCAACCAATCAATTCAAAGTGCACCTACGTGAATTTGCAGCAGCAGCGGAGATCAGAAGACACACCCTGTTCTCTGCACTCCCCACTTGCGGATACAAGTTTTAATTTATATTCTATGCAGAACACATCCAGTGAAGAAATTAATTCCCTTCTGGAACACAAAAAAGAATGCACATCTTTTCATAATAATAATGGATCATGCAGTACTGACTCTGTGAATAGTAGAGATTGTATTGGGATGATTAGCAATACAATTTCCAAGTCGCAAAACACGAGCAGTAGTTCAATCTCTGTAAGTATATATGAATTGGAACAAAGTATGAGAAATGCAACTTCTATAACTGAAGACGAAACTATTTCATATACTCGAGTTTCTGCTGTGAGGAAAACACTCATTCAACAAGACAAAGCTGAACATTTAAATTCGCGATTAAGAACATCCAACAGACTTGAAAAATTTAAAAGTTATAGGGACTTAAAATTTTCAACACAACATTCTTCTATACCTACAAACCGTTTTCCTTCTACTAAATCGAGCACATTAAATCTTAATTTGATCGAGCTAGATGAAATCCTGGAGAGCTCGTCTCACACTTCTTATTTTAAAACAGACGATCAAGCAAGAAGTTTTTTAGAACCCAGTGTGTCGTTAATTACAAAGAAAGAAAATCAATATGAAAATTCTCTTACCCTACGTCTTTCCACTGATGACAATAACAATGAACCCAAGTTTTCAGTTATATTTGATATTGGTAAACTGCTTGAGACTGTGAATTTCAACCAACAACATCGGCCTATAGTAAATGTTTCGCCTCTAGATTCTGTTAATTCCATCACATCACAAAATTCATTTGCACTGTCAGCTACAACATATGGTATGTCCGATGAAAAAATTTCTACGAACACTTTTTTGCCAGTAAAGTGCAGTCTTATCTACGAAATGCACACTTTATCGCCAGTCTCAAAAGTAAATAAAGAATTTTCAGAATATCTTCAGTCATCATTGTCGACTACATCTAATGATTCTTGGACCACCCAGTCGAAGTTTGAAAATTCAGAAGAATTACTTTCCAAACGGACGTATATTGAAACATATTCTCGTATAATCCATGCTACACAAACGGAAAATAATTATTATGATTCATTTACTTTGCAATATCCAGCAGAGAGTGTTAAACATGGTACTGTAACGGAACATATGCATAAACCCTTAGATGCTAAAGATACAACATACCACGTATGCATATTGTTTTATCGATTGGATATGGTGTATTTAGCTGAAACAATGAAACCATTTCAGACATATGCAGTCAGCATATTTCACGATTTCTCTCACATAGTGCAATCTGTCGAAGAGTATTATGTAAGTTTTATTCCAGGAACACTGCAACAAGTGATGAAACAAGAAAATACTGTCTCTTCACAGGCTGTCATAGCACATACATATAGCACATATGTATTTCTTAAGGCACTAGAGGAAATGTGGGCAGTGGAAAAACACCAACCACTTGAATCTGCAGACCTTAAAATATCTTGCAATTTTTCTTATATTGCACAGTTTGAGAAAATATCACTAGAAGTTACGGAAAAAGAAAAGATTTTTCTACCAATAAAGTCTTTAAAACAATATTTTCTATCAGGCGCGAATTTTGAACGTAAGCCTACCAAGCCCCATCCATATGTGAAACTCGAAACTTTAAATAGACTTTTTACTTCGGAACTGAACCAACAACTTCAATACTCTTGTAACTACGCATCTCATTACACAGCTCAGATAACAGAAGTTGGCAAAGAACATTTTGTTGGGTCTGATATAGAATCATTACAACAATCTGTCAGACTTACAGAGTACAAAACACATGAGGAAAAATTTGCAAAAGGCATTAATGGTGAAATGTTATCGCAAATGGATGTCACACTCGGAAATCTAGAGCAACTTTCTATCTTACATACATACGAAATACTTGAATGTCGTAATGTTTACACATTGCATGCTCTTTCTCATATTACAGAAACTGGGAAAGAACATGCTTATCTATCTATGTTGGAACTTTTAAGGCCAGCTCAAGTAGACACATTTTCTGAACCAGAAAATATCCCGTTACTATATTCGGACATCACAGTTAAGACTTTGGATAAATTTTTTGTCTTGGAAACATACCAGCCACTTGTATTCACCAGTACTTGTACCCCTCATGCAATTTCTAAAATCACACAAGTTGGGGAATTATCACAGCAGCCCATCAAACCTGAAGACGATGCATCTTCCAAAACGGTTCTCCTTTCTGAATGTTTAGAGGAGAGATATTTCGAGAAAACGCCTAAACATATATATTCACGTCCTATGCCAAAAGCGGTCGGGCACTTATACGAAGAGGCTGCATTAGAACTATCAACAACAGAATATCCTGTTTATAAGAGAACAGCATTCACACAGGCAAGTAAAATGTTTGCACATGAAGTCACTACGTCATCACCAACCGACATTTTGCAGGAGTCCGTGGATGAAAGGTACTTAGAAAAAATGCATCTTCCTTTGCAATCTGCCATTCTCTACACGTCTTATGTAGTTCCACAAGACGTTCGCATTGGGAGAAAACTTCCTGAAGAGTTAACAAAATCTGCGGAACCTCCAATTGCGGCAACGGCCAAAACGCTAGTATTCCTCGAACCTTTGGAACAAAGAGTGTCCCCCGAAATGTTTCGGTCAGAACAATCCTCTACGGCAAACAGCTTTGGCAGTCCTCCAGCAGAAATGGAATCCTTTGAACACGAAGATGAAATCCGGACAATCCTTTACGAAAGTCCAGAAAGACAGCCGCCATCTACTTCAGTGCAGGAGGAAGAGCAGCACCATGGATCAGAGCAAGTTCCGGAGACAAGGCGTATGAGGCAATATCCCAGAAGGGGGGCAGGCCCACGAGTGTTGGCACCCAGGAGGCGAGTTGCTCAGGACCAGTCTGGATTCAGCATGCTCTTCTCACCCGTCAAGGCACCAAAGCCTGGCCATCGGGCTCATCAAACCCACCCAGAAAATGAAGTACCTACTGTGCTGCAGACAGCCATCCAGAGGATACGTAGATCAGCCAGATAAAACACGGAAAAAATATTATAGCTGTTGTTTACATTATTATGTCAAAAATAATGTAGTTATTGGTCCGTGTGTTTGTCCATTTATACAAATATACTTGGAAAGAAATTTTATTAATAAACATTTTGCAATAATATTTTGCTTATCATTTCTACATTTAAGTTCATTTCCTTTGCTTACATTTTCAATAGTTCAAATCCAAATTTATTTGAAAATGTAAAATTTAAACTTTTGACACATATTTCCTGCTGTAAAAACACTGAAAATACAATTACTGCGGAGTAAAAAAACTGCCACAACATTAATACTTTAAAACAGAAATTGCAGGCATGAACACAATATTATACAGAAATTTGAAGCCCAGTTGGTTTAATTTTATAATTGAATAGGTGAGATAAAAAAGGGAAAATATTACGAATTTTTGTTAAAATGAACTAATATAGCCAAGTTGTGGACCACATGTAGCTGCATCTGATGATGTAAAGAAAGAAAGGACTCCATAAATCCCTACACTGCTATATGCCTTTGAAATTTGAAGTGAGCTCTAAAAGGAAAGCATTGACATAATGTTCCCCTTCTTATATTCAGCATTGTGACTTGTCTGGCTATTCGCCGCCTGAGATNAAAGGAAAGCATTGACATAATGTTCCCCTTCTTATATTCAGCATTGTGACTTGTCTGGCTATTCGCCGCCTGAGATGCTGCAGTTGTTTATTTTGTTTATGGAGTCCATTATGTTCTGAGTTTAAAACAAAAACTCTATAGTTGTCTGTTTAGTTTGTGATATTGTATTATCCACTGACGCATTGTATAACAATATAAAATGTCTGCTGCAAACGAAACTAGAAGTGAAGTGAAAGACCTGTAAAGAAGAGGAAAGAGAGAGAGAGAGAGAGAGAGAGAGAGAGAGGAAACGTGACTACAATAATGAAAGGAGCAAGACTGCGAGGAGAGGAGTTTGTTACGACCAAAGGCAGGTTAGTGGAACAGAAAAAGATAGGATCTGATTGTAACTGTAAGAAAATGCGCACCATGACGTTTGANCCAAAGGCAGGTTAGTGGAACAGAAAAAGATAGGATCTGATTGTAACTGTAAGAAAATGCGCACCATGACGTTTGACAATGACCAAAAAGAGTATATTATTCTTACACGACACAGTAGTTGGCCTAAAAACTAACAAGATACATATTTAATGGGTTTACTCGATCGTCACGATGTCCAACGCCATATNACAGTAGTTGGCCTAAAAACTAACAAGATACATATTTAATGGGTTTACTCGATCGTCACGATGTCCAACGCCATATGCGTACTGCTCAGGATTCCAAGCAGTTTAGATCCACCTTTTAGTATTTTGCAATAAAGGAAAC
The DNA here is from genome assembly GCA_002778355.1 of Clitarchus hookeri. Lineage (NCBI taxonomy): Eukaryota > Metazoa > Arthropoda > Insecta > Phasmatodea > Phasmatidae > Clitarchus > Clitarchus hookeri. The sequence continues at coordinate 158,878 of NQII01000097.1, forward strand.
CAATCGTGTTGAGGTTTGCCGCAATGCTTTCCTCAGCTTACATGCAATATCGAGTAAAGCTGCTTTTAAACTAACTTCACTATTAGCACAAGGTGCTCAGGCAACTGCCATGCTTGGTAAACATGGTCGCTACCACGACACACCCCCAGAGGCTTTAATAAAACTTAATCACCAAACTGAGTCTTTTACAAGGAAAACCTCCCATTATTCTTCCACTCCTGTGACCTATATAGAAGATGGTCTGACTTGCAAAGTAATGCACTTAACGCTGATTGAAAAGCACATTGAACTACAGACCGTCATAAAATGCAATTATTTTGTGAAATATTACAAAGAAAACTATGGGCATCGGTTTGGTCGATCTCAGTTCGATGTTTGTTCAACGTGCGAGAACTTTAACACAAAAATTAAAACGGAAACGCCAAATGGCAGTACAAAGCATACTGCAGCAGATGAACTAATAGTTCATAAAAGGAGGACGTGTAAAGTTTACAATAAGATTCAACAAATTACTGAAATGTGCAGTAACAGAAATTACGAAGCTGGAATAGCGTTTGATTACATGCGAAATCTTCCATCACCAGTCACCCCAGTCCAAGAGATGTTCTATTTACTGAAGTTGTGGCATTATGTGTTTTGTGTACACAATGCCCAAAAAAGCACTATTTTACACATACCATGAGGAGGTGGCAAAATGGGGACCTGACTAGTTTTGCACAATGTAAAACCACTACATTAATACGCGTATTTAACCTGAAATCAAAGAACTTCGCATGTTTTGCGATTCTTGTCATGGACAAAACAGGAACAATACAGTCTCACTATTACAAAACGATTTAGTGTAATAAATGCATCTTCCCCTGTGCGAGGGCACAGCTTTTTACCTTGCGATTATGAGCTTGGAGTCATAAAAAGGGAAGTTCAACGACGTGACAGAATTTACACTCCTGATGAATATAATGACACAATAAAAGGGGCAAGAAAGAACAGCCGTTTGTTTGAGGTTTATTCAGTAAAGATTGAAGAAACCAAAGACTTCAAAATCTGGTGACCTGTTTATTTATAGAAGACTTCCAAGAGCTTGGCCTTTAAGGGAAAATCATGCATTTCAATTTAGCCAATACACGCATATAACTTTCTAACAAGATGAGAGGGTATATGTAACAGCTCATGAGTTTATCGGGGGGTTTGGTGCCCCATGCATTAAAATTGCTACAGACAGGGAATGTTACTTGCACCTACAATGGTAATATTAGCATCAAGAGAAAGAAAATTGAAAACATTTCAAAAGTGAAACATTATGTTTCTGATAAGTACAAACTCTTTTATGATGACATTTTGATCTGGCCAACAACAAAAGCCCTGAGTGCAGATGATAGTGAGTGGTCTGAAGATGTGCTTGGGTAAATCTAGGCATGATAAAATAAAACATACTATTTATTCATAAATTTATAGCATTTGTGTTATGAATAAATATTTTGGTTGTAAATTAATCCAAATTTTATCGCTACCTCGGAGATTCTATGTCCCATCTCTCGTGCGCCAACTATGACACCACGTTCAAACTCACCTAAATCTTGATAACCTGCCATTGTAGAAANTGTCCCATCTCTCGTGCGCCAACTATGACACCACGTTCAAACTCACCTAAATCTTGATAACCTGCCATTGTAGAAACAGTAACCGATCTAGCAACTTTACCAGACGCTTGTTGTCCTATAAAGGCGCTGCCGACCGCATCGCGTTACTCTGATTGGTTCCATACCTCTGTTTTTTGCATACGCACGCATATACCAGTTTTTTGGCTCTCCAGCGTATGTGGCCTCTCAGTACAGCGACGAGGTAGTAGGTCCGCTGTTCGGCTGACCAGCCATTCAGAGTTACGACTATTTCAAACTGGTGTTAGTACTCCCATCAAGGCGTGTGGCCATCGTAAGGGGTGTGCTTAATTGAGACCCCCTTCTCCACTCCTGGAGGTACACATGATAGTTCAACAGTCTTTAATATGTATATAAGTGTTGCTATTGCGACAAGAACTTTAGTAAAAATATGGAATAGCCGTCAACGGAAAAAAGAGCTTATGTTCACAAATACCAACCTAAAAATATTACAATATTTCAAGTGCATCACACTATTTACCAGCGGTGATAATTTGAAGACGCATTACACGACTTGTAAATGCTGTGTTCCATTGCTTTCCACTAAACATCATGCACTTAGACCAGTGGTCATGCAAGAGACAACGACAATGCTACATATTGATAATTATATATAATAAATTGCAAAGGAAAATAGTTATAAACACCTACCGACCGATGCATATTGTGCGAGCAACGAATGCTGTAAATTATGTTAGACCAAAAAAAAAAAAAAATACCGTCCCGAAGCACTGATGCCAGCAGACATAAAAAAGGAAAATATTTATAAACACCAACCAACAAACACATATCGCACAAGCGACGAGCACTGTACATAACACCAGTCGTTGCTAGACAAGACCATGCATCTAACTGACGCGGTAGCCTTGGTTACGTACACCCTCCGACCGAGTTACACTACAGTACAGAGGCACACGAATTCCACTACCAACAAATACATAATGTGTGAGCATCGAGCAACGTACATCAAATTAGACTAAAATAAAGTACTATGACAGAGTCTAGAAGCATGTGGGAGCGACAAGGTCGATACTGCTACATACCAATGCAAACAGATGTAAAAAAAAAAAAAATGTAAAGGCAACTATTTTTAACAACTTACCAACCAGCGCATATTGCACATGCGTTGTGTGTTGTACGTCACGTTAGATGATGCTATTCATGACCAGGCAACCCTGACTAGTACGGTAGAATAGCAAACGAATTCCTTACGAACCGATCGGAATGAAACCGTTAAATTCAGATTACGGTCAACACTCACAACCCACATTACTAGTGTTGGAACGCGTCCATTCTGTCCGACATTGTGTGATCAACTAACATCTCGAGAATATGAAAGGTAACTTTGTGGTCGACCGACGGTGTAGGCACTGTGCAGGTCTCAACGAGTCGAAGGGATGGTATGTACACTATTCGAGTGTCGAGGCAGGCTCCGGGGTGGCAGACCATCCAATTCACCCATGCACTTCCCTTTACGAGAGGAATTCAGATATACAAAGCAAGGTAAAATGTTATTTCGGTTTAAATATTATAAACACATAATTATTTTTAAGGACAAAGAAAAACATGTGAACACTCTGAGAAAGCATATTTGCCCCCCTTCCCTCTGCTCGTAATAGCAGGAACTGTGATGTCATGCGACCTTGACTTTTACATTTAACCACAATTTCTAACATCTATGCTAGGGATGAAGAAAAATAAAACAATCTTAGGAACACTCTGAGAAAATCCACGTGCCCTGTCACAACAGCTGGAACTATGACAACAAGCAAACTTGACCTTGGATGATACCATGTGACCTTGGCCTTGATCTTTGTGGGCTTAAATTATGCCTACAATAGATACTTTCAGTATACACAATTTAGTCGAAATTGACAGAATGGTAGAACAAATATATAAAATAAACCTAAAATATTAGTATAGCCACAATTTCGAAAATAAGAGACCAATCGATTTAAATCGCATATGTTATTATTGCATATTACAGTATTATATATCACAAAATTATTATTTATTTGGCGAGAATTGGTCCTGCTGTTTGCGAGATAAAATAAATAAGCTTTATTTTTTCATGTAGTGCTATCTTTCAAAACGACAAACCAACAACATTATCCATCTCAAAATTCAATGCTTACATTATGCACTGTCAACATACAAAATTTGGTTTAAATCTGTTGAATGGTTCCCGATATATGACAAAGCAACGTCAATATTTTAATGGCTGCCATTTTAAAAGTAAGCACCATGCCTGGTCGAAAACCAAAAAAGTCGGATTTCCTTACGTATGTGTACCGAGTTTGGTGAAATTCGTTTCAACACGTTCAAAACTTTTAGGGTGACACGTAAATAGAGTCAGGAAAGTAATCTCATAAGTTTTTATTTTGGAAATAGGCTAAAATGAGCAAAATATAAGGGCAGAATTCATAGTGAGCATACGAGCAATACTTGAAACAAGAATTACTTATACTCGTGGTTAAGTATGATTTTCAATTCATGGTGCCAGGTATAAGTATTACATATTTAGATAGGTTGAAGTAATACTTCATGATGCAATACCAGAAATAAGTTGTACTTATTATGATTACATAGTCCCAAAATAAGTTTTACTTGTTTCTGAAGTACGCATAATTAAACAAGAATTGCTTATTCGCATATATACGTAGTTCTTCCACAAATCTGCTTCGTTGTGACCAGGTTATTTTTACTTCATAAATCACTACTTTCAAATATTTTACAGAAACACGAATACAATTTAGATAATTAAATGGAACAAATGGGAAAATTAAAATCCTACACATTTTGATGTGTGACAACATATATAACTTATTTTCTTAATCTTTGTGTCGGATGTATTTTGTTTACTAGGGTGATTTTGAACAATTTGTATATGAAGTACTTTAGGACGCATAAGGATGAGGATCAAATCATTTTGGATATGGTTCTTATTTGTAATATAATCGCAGGTTCAGGTCTTTTAACAAGAAAACAGCCAAATGTTTTTAGATGAAATCGTCGCACATTCAGATTCAACAAGAAAACAGCATTTCGTTTTCAGATAAAAACAAACGCAGATTAAACCCCTTCGCGAAAATCGACATATTTAATAATTATTATGGAGAAATATTAGTTATATTGAAGGGGACCAATTTTTATACCTAACGAATATTTTGGTAACATTTAAGCTTTCATGTTGACAAAAGGCAAATTAAGAAATTACAACATAAATGTAAGTACACTAAAGAGGATCACTGTACCATTGTATCATTTCGGTTACAAAAACAACCAGAAAAAAAAACGTGCACAAACCAGTTAGGTTTTGACCGAACGTATTTGTAATTCGAGTACTGGAACAGAGGTTATGTTAGATGGATGGTAACATGAGATGCCAACTAGCACTTTCACACGATTGATAATGTCGTCCGCGGAACTGCGATTACTAACGCTAGATGGAAACACTCAGAACTTAATGATCACAAGGTCTCGTAGATTGTAAATTAACTGAGAGGTCATTAAAACCACATTCATGTTATACTCATTATATTCGTCAAATGTTCAAGTCATGTAGGTTTTATTTTTTACCATGGCTAGCAAACTTCCAGAAAAATATTACATAATACATTAAAGAAACACTTTTTTCTTGCGTACCTACACTGAAGAGCCAAAAAAACTGGTTAGGCTTGCGTATGCAAATAACAGAGGTATGGAACCAATCAAAGTAACGCGATGCGGTAGGCAGCTAGATCGGTTATCGCTGCTACAATGGCAGGTTATCAAGACTTAAGTGAGTTTGAACGTGGTGTTATAGTCGGCGCACGAGAGATGGGACATATATCTCCGAGGTAGCGATAACATTCGGATGTTCGCGTTCGACCATTTCACGAATGTACTGTGAGTATCGGGAATCCGGTAAAACATCACATCTTCGACATCGCTGCGGCCGGAAAAAGATCGTGAAAGAACGGGACAAACGACGACTGACGAGAATCATTAAACGTGACAGACGTGCAACCCTTTCTCAAATTGGCGCAGGTTGGATTTGTGGACTGCCCTGCAGGATTCATGGTGTAAATTGCCTCCTGCATAACATCAGACATTAGTCGAGTCCATGCCACGTAGTCTTAAGGCCCTTCTGCGGGCTCGGGGGGAGGGGGCCTACACGATATTAGGCAGGTGTACCAGTTTTTTTGGCTCTTCAGTGTACATGATTATTTTATTCTCAAAAGTGTGATAAAACTAATTAAAGTTATTCAAAATAGCAATAACACAATAAAAATAACAAACTAACATAAATATTTATTTAATCTGGGCAATTGTTGTAAATAAATTGGAATTTTTTTCCGTGTTATGTTTGTACTGATATTATACAGATGCTAATTTGGCTACTTCATGATGTAAAGATTACGTCAAACAAGTCTATAATAAATACCCTGTCAAGAAGCTGTTTGCGTATTCACTGCTCAAATAAGTAATGCTTAACGAAGAAGCATTATTTCATTACGCGTGACTTATTTGCCGTACAAACCTACTGAATTATTTAAAAAAAATATATATATATATCCATGTTTGACAATTTGAATATTTACAATATGGTCCGTATCACACATTCATACAGTCCCATCTTAATTCAGACTACATTCAACAAGTCCGAAATGTCGAATTGATTAATTGAAAATAGAAAATTACAGCCATTTATTTTGAGATATTACGTCAAGATCATTTTTTTAGTGTTTGTAAAATAACCTTGATATGCCCACCGAATTTGAGAAATTGTAACAATACTTACACTCATTCTATAATTGATTTACAGTGCACAGAAAAAACATCCACATCGTGAACACACAAAAAATATAACATGTTAATTAATTTGCAAACCGTCATGAACTAGCTAAAAAAATTGCTAACATCGATTACCATTTTATAAATAAACTAGTTGTGCCCGCGGCTCCGCTCGCGTGGACTACAGGATCATTGTTTAGGTTTTTTTTTTAAATAAAGTTGAATTTTACGTAGTGTTAATCTTCTATACTCTATACATATTATAAAACTCAACGTCTCTCTGTCTGTCTGTTGGTGCGCTTATCACTCGAGAATCACTTATCCGATTTACAGGTTTTTTTATAAAATTCATAGCTATGTTCTCTGGCCAAGTTTTAGTATATATTTTGTTACGTAAAGTAACACAATGAATAAGCAGTGATGATAATGGTGAATTAAGTCGGAAAAAAGTTAAAATTAAATGACCTAAAAAAAAAACTCCGCGGTAGCATATATCTATCTTTAACAGAGAAATACTAATAAGCGTTGCGGTGGTGTGCAATTCTAATCTATTATATAAAGTTTCCCTGGTGTAGTCATTGTTAACGGTTGAATCTACTATGTTATATGGTATTGGTAGGTCCATGCTTTTATACTTTTTCCTGACAATGTCTGCACTTGCTTTTCAATTTCAATGAGTGCCAGGTGAAAAACTTCGTCATTGAATGTTGCTTGCGAATTAAATGGTAAAAATGCTTATTCGTATTTCTCTGTTATAGATAGATATATGCTACCACGGAGTTTATTTTAGGCCTTTTAATTCTACACAATTCTTTACTACATGACATTATTCCATCTTTAACGGTTTAGACAGCGTATTGCAAGAGAGTGCGCTGGCGGCAAAATGTTTCCGACTTGATTCACTATTATTGTCACTGCTTATTCCTTATGTTACTTTACGTAACAAAATATATACTAAAACTTGGCCAGAGAACATAGCTATTAATTAAAAAAAAAAAAGCACGTAAATCGGATACGTGGTTTTCGAGTGATAAGCGCACTAACAGACAGACAGAGACGTTGAGTTTTATAATATGTATAGATGGACAAACATTTATTAAAGAAAGTATAATAAAATCAACATAAACCACAGACCTTATCTCTGATACAGGTGTTTGCAGGAAAATACAGAATATTGAACTTATTGATACAAACTCTACTTGGTACCCAAAAAATAAAACGACATAACATTTGTTAATGAAGTAAGAAACTAGCACATAAATATACTGTAATTATTTAGTAGAAACTCGTGTAAACGAAGTTACACGTATTTAAAGAAAGCTTCATTGAAGAAGCATAATGCAATCCAAGCCAATTTTAACTATTTAAAATTGTAAACAATATCAATACAGTCATTAGGGATAACTTCGCACATGTTAGGTGTAACTTAGGGCAACAACTTTTCACTTAAAATGAAGGTTTAACAGCCACCCAACTTTATGAATTCTTATAATTCAACTATTTTATTTATGAAGAACATAATTACATACCTACACAAAATCTTTGATACTTAATTTGAAATTAAATAAGGACGCTGGTACAAAGTTTCCCTGGCTGGTACAAATATACCACAAATGACTTAATATGAAAACGGTATGTATAATTTGAAATTAAATAAAAGAGAAATGGTCGATAAGCTAATAAAACATTCATGATAAAACTCAAAATGATATAGATTTGCAAAAATTTTTGTATTAAAATGCAGCATTCCGCATTTTTGTTTTGTTTTTATCAGTATGATAGTGCATACTTGATTGTGCAGTTTGTAAAATTCTTATTTCCATAGAGATAATAAAACCGTATATTTATGATGAAGTTATTTTTATTTGAAAAGAGTAAAGTTTAACTAGTGAAGTGCTCTAGCAGTGGTTTATGCGGTTCTTGCTTAGTTAATGGCAACATGCTTCTTCACTCAGAACCTCTGGTAACTGAAGAATAATGCTGCAAGAGAAAAATTCCAACACTTCATCCTTTTTCTATGCTAAGCGATGAAATTGCTGCCCAATCAACAATTGCGCACGCTCAAACTAAATCTTGGTAACTTAGTACAAAAATCTAACCTAAGCTGACCACAACTAGAATCTATATCGCACGCGCTTTCCGCTTGATTATTCGTGAACAATATGGTCAGCGAAACGTTAAAGCTCCAGTCTTGCAGCACATGTTCGGCGCCTGCGAGTGGCGAACGTGAACTCCGCAGCACCAATGGATTGATAAAACCTACTTAAATTAAGGTAGTTGAAAATTCTACAATGATCTAGAACAAAACAAACATGAAGTAGTAGCGGGTAACCAGCGGTCACCACCGCTAAGTGGTCGTCGCTGTGCAAAGAAAAACATAACGCCTTGAAAAAATCACACGTAACAACAGAAATATAGTTTCTTGAAGTTTGGGCAGAGCTTAAGAGCTATGACCGCTAACGGCATTAGCCTTGCACAGAAGAAGGCCCTGATATGGATGTTCCGAAAACTCACGGACGTCTGAGTGTTCAGTTCATGGTCATCAAAGTTCATACCACAAAAGCGATACTAAGTTCTTTAATTCTCAAAAATGTTAGGGTACAACCAATACTACTACCTATTATGGCCTTTATTTTCTAATTTGGTATACAATAATGTCAGTAACAATCTGAAATTAGAGTATTTTATTGTATTGCATTGTATTGCAATTCTTTATCATTTCCATAATTTGCGTTTGTTTTGGGTTTAGGTATTTAATGCTTTTAGAAACAGAACAGTTAATTAGGGTTCACTTGAACTATTGATTATTCAGTATGTTTTCAAATATTTTTCAAGTAAAAGCACAGATTTATTATGTCTATATCAACATAAGCATAATTATGACCAGAATCAACTGTACATTAAACTCATTGATGGTAAAATTAATCGTGCACTCACCATGGAAATACTTAAAAGTTGACGCTACTATCCACCTGTGGTGTACAGAGTGGGTAGTAGGGTCCTTAGTTAATGTTAGATGTCACAGACTATAAGGTGCCTTGAAGGATGAGGGTATATCAAACAGTTACTTCATAACGTTTTGGGTTTATCATGTTTATTTGCCCGGGAATTTATTCATACATTCCCGGAACTTTTCCGGGAGTTTATACATACTTTCCCAGAACCTTGTTCCGAGAATTTACGCATCCGTTTTGACCCTGCGAGTTCTTGGCCTGAAGGGCTGATTAAAATGTTCTCGCTATGTTTACGACGCTGTGGGGGCATTAGGTAACAGGACACGTCCCTGAGTGACGACGTTGTTACTTATCTGTACTTGTTGCGGTGTAGTGGTTCCGGCAGTTGAGGTCTGGTGAGTTGGGTGACCTGGATAAATTCCGGCAGTAGATGAGATCTGGTGATTTCGATGGCCCCTGTTACAGGCCCTTTGACTGGCTGTGGTTGGGTTGTTGCACTCAGCTGGCTTCCTCTCGTCATGGCGCTTCTCGTTGAAGCTCACCACTCGCTCCCGTTCGCAGCGTAGGGTTGTACTGACTCGTTACCTCCCTACCACGTCCCAGCGAGGTGACCCTTGNCGGCGCAGGGTTGCACTGGACTAATCCCACTCGCTCGAAATGGCGCTCCTCGTTGGGGCTCACCACTTGACTCCGCCTTATCGGTGCATAATTGTAACTGACTGAATGGTGTCTGGTGACTGCCTGACTTGACTGACTCGCGTCCCGGCGTGGTTTGATGCTACTCGCCCAATGTAACTCTGGTAACGGTTTAACTGATTCTGCCGGGCCCGAACCCTGGCGTCGGCTGACCGAATCACTCTCTCGGCGCGGAGATATGACTGACTCCTTAATGTTGTGATTCTCCTGACTACCTGCGCATTCCGGTGTGGCGGTACCGAACGCCGCGCCACCTGCCGCTCGTCGCTCTGACTGTCTCGCACTCACGTCCTCTCTCGGCTCGCGTTTCTATCTGACTGGTTGAAGTAACTGATTCTCTCGGCACAGTGATACAAAACTGACTCTCTTTGTTCGGTGATAAAAACTAAGGTCCTCTTCTCTCATAAATTCGCTTATATCCACTTTTGACTCTCTCCCTAAGTTCCTACATGTGTCTCCCTTGTTTGGGGAGGGAGGTGGGAGGAGGGTGCAGTACAAATAATACTTCGTACTTGTGCCATGGTTCGTGTTGGTAGAAGGAGGGGTGACCTGCACCCTAAAACTGACCCTGTCAGCTCTCATTCCGCAGTGCGTGTCCCAGTTGCCACGAGGTTTGGCTAAGGGGAGGGGGGGGGAGGAGTGCTCGTGGCACCACCTCCAAGCTTATCAGCCATTTTCTCTGGTGTGAACAAATTTCACGGGGCTTGCTAGGGGGTTGGGGGAGAGAGGTCCCACGCTGCAGTGACACGTGTAACTGAGTATCTGTCCTCTGGGTTGACCTGTCCTGGCTGTCCATGTGTCACACGACGTGTATCAACTTGTAGGCGCTCGCGGGGAGGATAATATGGCAGGGGAGTGGGATTGTGGCAGCAGCATTCTCTACTTGTTATATGTGCCACGCATCAAAGTTATGTCCTCTTTGCCGCGTCTGTACCCAAAGATTAAAATTTTCGGCAAGACATTTCATTCAAAAAAATGTTTAAATTATATTTAAATTCGACTCCATTAATGGCAAAAGTGCTTTTGGCTTCTGTAGGATTTTCCAGTTAATTAACGACTGCTGCCGTTTAATTAAGATAACTTATTAAGCCAGAAAGACATTTCAGTCCAGGGAGCATGTGCAATATGAAAGCTAGACCCAAAACGCTCAGGAATTATATTTTCGGCGTATCAAGAAAGAAACCACCGGGGGCTGTATTGTTAGGGCCGCAATGCTTTCGTCACTCCACCAAGTAATAATACACCAATTAATACAGCCCAGCACGGTCTGACTGAATTAACAGCCGACATAAATTTCGGATATTTGATATTGACTCGTCCTATACAAAACTTTGCAGTGAAAGGAATTTTTGACAGACAAAACCCAGACGTCTAGTGATATGTGAAATTGAGTTTAACTGAGTCACTAACTAATAGAAAGCCATTACTTTGTTAATTTTGGAGTACTGAATCTTTTTCAGTGAATTGAAATTTTTTTTCAAGACCCACCGAAATTTAAATGTCAGTAACAATTCTAGGTAAGCTTATAGTTACTTGGTTTGTTAACTATAATTGCTGTAACTTATATCCACTGTACGGTGGATAAACCACCACATAACTGAAGTCACAAATTGCCATTTTTCAATGGGTAATTTTCTTTCAAGGACACCATCAACTCATTTTGATATAAAGTTTCACATAATTTTCTACGTCTCCAATTAAATTATTTTGAGTGCCAGTGTTGTTATTTTATTTAATTAAGTGTCGGTCTTGTGTCGTCGCCAGTGCTGTCTTGCGTAAAATTTTGTCATTTTTATTTTGTGTAAATTGTTCTTACAGTGCCCANTGAAGAGCATTTATGTGACTTTCTTGTGTCGTCGCCAGTGCTGTCTTGCGTAAAATTTTGTCATTTTTATTTTGTGTAAATTGTTCTTACAGTGCCCAGATAATTTTACCGTTCTTTTGGGTTTTGTCTTGTTCCTCATCATCGTCACTTTTACATAAAATAATCTTTACACAAAATAAGTTTGCAAAATTAAATTGAATTACCCTGCACCGTGTATGTCCATATAACATTCCTCTGCTACTACTGCATTTCTAACGAATTCTTCTGTAAAGGTCATAATTTTATAGTTTAAGAACAATTTTCACAGACATGGTTTTCACCTGTTTTTCTGGTGATATTGTTTACTCTTCTACAATGAATGACCCACTTCTTAGCCCATTTTTATTATCGCGAAAAACGATAACAAGTAATATCGCTATTTCCATTTCTATTATTATTGCAATCATAAAGTGAGTAGTGTGTCATGTTCGTTCTCGATGCATTTTACTGAATCAAACTGTTAACAGATAATATTAGCCATTACTGGCTCCCGGTTGCCCCCGGCGGGAATACAGCATGGCGTCGTGCGAAGTGCTAACCGCAATGGAAGGAGGAGGAGAGATGTGCAGGTACGTACATGGTTTGTATTTAATACAATGGATACACTTTGAGACTGCAACAACTAACGGGGTTAACAATCGTGCCAAAATTGGAAGTACGTTGAACCTTTCAGGAAATATAGGATATGAAAAAGTGCCCCCCGCCGCCCCCTTAAAATTTTAGAGTGCAGTTTATTGCCAAAGTAGTTTTGCCTAAAATGGAGGAAAACAAATAAGGCGAAATGAGTAGGCAAAACGATTATAGGCAAAATGACTTTTAGGCAAAATGAAGGGAAAAACCCCCTTCTAGGCAAAATGTTTTTAAACAAAACTACGCACTACAAAAATTTAAAATTAGGTACACAAAACCCCTGGTCTGGGTGAAAATAATCCTTAAAGAGAGACATGGTGCCAGATATCAAGCCCCTTGGTCAAAGAGTATGAAAACTATGCACAATCAAAAACCGGAAGTGGCAAAACATTACTGTGTCGGAAAAAACTGCTGGAGAGAGGGGGGCGGGAAAGGGTGGAATGGAAAGAGGAAGGTTGGTAATAGGTATAAGCA